>OX637563.1:6244915-6354563 GCA_951800025.1 Oligia strigilis | reverse complement strand
TTGATTTGTCAAGGTCTTTATTACTCCAAAGGTTGTCACAATAGTGTTTACCTTATTATATATATACAAGGTATTACTGAATTAACCCAAAAACTCTTAAGAGGTCATTGTACTCATCATTATGAACAACTTTTACTATGGGGCCAAACCTGAAATCGCGAAAAAAAATCAGCTGTTCCCTACATTTTGACGAGTTATGCGAACATAGGGAACAGTTGTTTTTTTCTTGCGTGATGGCAAAGTATTCTGTTTGTTTGGTTTTCACTTCTGTCGGCACTCCCGGAGTGCCACTGTTTTTTTTACTAGCTAAAAAACGAAAAAAGGGAGCCCTGCAGTAGGAATAATACACGTATCGTGTATTATTCCTACCTTTCCTTTGACTCCCTTTTTTTTTCGTTTTTTTATCCATATTCATATATATGTATCCCATATTTTGAATACATTGTAGCCAACACGTATTGTAATAAATAGCCTAGAGTTATAATATTTCAACACGTTTCGTTACTGTGGATTTTAGTAAAGCTAACCAAAATACGTGGGAGATATTTTGTTGGTGGATATGTGAATTCTTGTGGTAGATAGATATTTTTGTATGGCTTTAAAAACTGTACAAAATTTAAATATGGTAACTTCCTATTTATGGTGGCGATACAGTCATTGTTTACTAGTCACAAAATGATAATACGATAATATAAAAAATATTATTTCTTTTATATATTTTTTTCTATTTTTCTGTTCTGTTTTTTTTCTTGTCTGTTTATATTATATATGTGCGTACATAAATGGTAAAGTAAATAAATAAAGTACTACGTGACTTTATCCCCCTTATTACAAAACAAGGTTTTTCTTTTTATCAGCTTTAAACCACCGAGTCAGTTATTGAATTAGGAACGTAAACGTTATAGAAATGCGGTTCTTTACACAAAAATGGCAGCTTAGTTCGGTGCTAAGTTGTCATTTTAGTATAGAAAGTATAAAACAAAGTCGGGTTAGTTACACCATTTATAACTCAAGAACGGCTGGACCGATTTCTATGATATTTGTTGGATTTGTCTCCACCCCGAAGAAGCAGAATAACTATTAACAAGATACGTAATTCATTTTCTCACATTTATTGATTCTGAAGCGGTACGAAGTTCGTCGGGTAAGTTAGTTCGAAATAAAATTCGAAATACAAAATACTGGCTCAAAGGTTTAGGCTAGAACTAAAATTTTGTAATAAAACGGTATAAGTTTATCTTGAACATCGGTGAAAGAAAACAAAAGAAAGAAAATACGTTTATTAAACATGACAGAAAGAACACAAAACTCATAAAAAATAAGTTGGGGGGAAAATATGCTTCACAACCACGCAAAACGGCCATCGCTCAGCATAATGCTGCGACCCTATGCGAGACAGAGCCACAGCGCTGGTTTTCAGCGACAACGCCCGTTGACGTGTTGAATAAACCTGGATTTATAATTTAATAAGTCTGAAATCGTCAATTTCTTGAGCAAGCGTGGTGATCAATGTTTGCTCCTTCTCTTTATCAGAAGAGGAGTTTGCCTTGCAGTGGGACAGTTAAGCTACGGACACGAAATCAGCGGGCGCGGCGGCGGCGCAGGGAGGGGCGCGTTTAAATTTTCAGTGCATAGATTTCTAAGGAACTGGCCTCGTAGGCAGCCGCGCGGGGAGCGACGTACGAGCGATGCGCACCAGTCAGTGTAGCAGTGCCCGCGCGTCTGTATTGACGTAGTGTTGTGAATTTAATTTTTTGCTTTTTAACGACTTAAGTTTCAAAATGTTGTATCAAAAAGATGTTGTCGTCGCTGTTTAGACATTTCGCTCGCGAACAAAGCTGCTCTAGCGCCGCGAGATCTGCCCGCTGGCTTCGAGACCGCCGGGTCAGCGTTGCCGCGCCGCTCCCCGCGCCGCATTCGCTAACTTCGCAACCTGGGCCTAATAGGGTACCTGGTCACACTAATATTATAAAGGCGAAAGTTTGTGAGTGTGTGTGTGTGGGGGTGTGTTTATATGTTTGTTACTTCTTCACGCTCAAACGGCTGGACCAATTTTGATAAAATTTTGTATGGATGTAGCTGACACCCTGGATTAACATATAGGCTACTTTTTATCCCTATATTCCCACGGGATCGGCATTTACGCGGGTAAAACCGCGGGGCGCAGCTAGTATTAATATAATTTTAAAATTCCAACATTATGTCTTTCTGTTTTATGGTGGCAGTTCAGTCATTGTTTTTTAGTCACAAACATTTTAATTCGATATAATACAAAACAAAGTCGGCTACAAATATACGCACGACACTATCTTTTAATATTTCTAGTCAGAAAATAATCCTCTGCCTTTACCAAAGGTAAACCAGCAGCTAGTATAAGTAGTAGCCTGATTATGCTTTTACTTATAATGTTCCCACTGCTGGGACACAGGCCTCCTCTGAGAGTGGTATTGGGCCATCATCCACCACGCGGGGTTGGTGGATGTCACATGTCTTCGATTTTTTTGTTAAAAGACATGCCAGTTTCTTCACGATGTATTCCTTCACCGTTTTAGAAGGATTATTTTACATTTTCCTTTGAGATAATGAATCAAACTAGACAACCATAGAAGGTACAAAAGCATAAAAATTAAATTATAACTCAATGAAAACCTATAAGTGCCTAAGTAAAATTAAATTCATCACAAAAAGGAGCTTACTAAGGAAATGTGATATTGAAAGGACCCTGTAATTATATTACGGTGTAAGAAACTTTGTGACAGACGCCTCCCGTAGTAAGTCTGACAGTTATTTGATATGTGGATGGGGGCTAATGTGGGTCTTATGAATATCAAGAATGTGGCAATTATTTTATTTGATTTTCGTAGGATTACGAGCCGTACATGAAATACATAATATTCTGGTCAGTATTTTGTGGAAGAGTTTTCTAATCCTTAGACTTACTTTTTTTATACAACTGCAGATAGAAAAGCTAACATCTTTTAATCTCGATACAAAAAGATGTGCTTTCTCAGAAAAAGCAGCTATGTTATACCTATAGATACCCGTTGGATCTATGCAGATTCGCATTGAAAGTAGACCTTCTATGCCGTAAGTTACGGGAACAATGACAAAAGTTTCGTTTTAGTCATGATTCTTGCTTCAACTTTTACATAATCACATTAAGAGTAAACTATTCGCGAGGTCGAACTCACTCGTGGTCATGGCCAAAAAGCACGCTGTCTCACCTGGCTTCGTTTCTGACAGAGCTAGTACCATTGATAAGTAGTTAGACGCTAGTCTACACGCACAACGTCTAGTTCTCATGCACAGAAACACCGTTCCAAACTGATAGGCGCGTAAAAAAATTCGAAAAGTGCTTTGGAAAATCGAGTTTTATTAAAAAACCACTGCATAAATCAATAATAAATAAAGTTTATTGAACTCTTCGATAACTGAGCTTTGTCGATACGGACTTGGTTTTGAAGATTATACCGTTTTTTTATTACTTATTTACACCCAAAGTTACGTTAAAAATAGCAAGGAAAACGAATCTTTGTTGGCTCATAACTTTTGAAAGGGCTTTTTATTTTACTATTCTGTTTCCGTACAGACAAAATTAATAATAAGTCAAAACGATATCGATACGCAATGTCAAACAGTGGAGTAATACTCTCCCGAAATTTGTATGGAAAAATATCGACTAGTAGCACCTTAAGAATTGATTTTTTAATAGCCAGATATTTTTTATCTAAGGAATGAATATTGCGGCGTGACAGCTTTTGTATAGAAAATAGTAATGTGTCAAAATGTCAGATTTATTCCAACGTAAAGTCTTTGGAAAAATCGAGATGCAAAATCATAACAATGTATCGAATTTCCGCAAAATCCACTGCCATACATTTCCGAATTTACGATCACAAAATCTGAGTCCCGAAAGTCTTTATTTACGAAGCTATAAAGCTGCAATAAGTACATCGGGGGGTGAACGTTATTATATTTTGCAGTAACGTAAAGTAACAGGTGGGATGTCGTAACTTGCGGTTTATTTTCCGGGTAATCTGTACATTGAACCATCGTAAATTGTCTTTCTTTCGTTTAGGGAGAACAGCGGTGCTATTCTGTAATGTAAAAATCTCACCGTGAAAACTTGTGAAGTGAGCGTGGAGTGAGCTAAAATAGTGTCAATTCATAGCAAAAACAAATTCACTTAACCTAAGTTTTCACTGTGAGATTTTACAGAATCGACCGGCAGGTGTTATTGTCTCGTCGGATTTTTAAGAAAACCCTTGATTAAAAGCGAGATTAATTGTAGAAACATTCAGGGTGGCAGGAACATGACGCACAAACTGTAATCATGAATTCAACACATGTTTCTGGATCCATAGAAATTTTTCGTCAGTTTTTCCTTTTTCCTTCCAAACTTCCCTGTCTTGTGTGATATCTGGTATTGTTGGCCCTGCAAACCTTATCAGAGCATCACACCACCTCCGTCAACTCGACGGCGATGTCTTCCTTCAGGCGTCCAGTGAGTCTGCCCATCTTTCAACTTTGCCCATTTCTCCGGGTGCATTCGAGCTACGTGTCTGGCCCACTCCCACTTCTGCCTGGATGTTTTTTCTCGAACATCCGCTACTTGAATTGTTATAAAAAAAAAAAATTTGCTGTTTCATACAAAAGTGCGTCATATGATTTTATTTTAGTAACGACGAAAAATTTTATCGCAAGGGATTTCAGAATCATGCACATCAAGCTACCCGAAACTGTAAAATTTTCCCAATCAACTTTGAACCTAATGCTTTAGCGATAAAGTTGAAAATCTATTAAAGAAATTTGACAGATTGTAGTAGCTTGTTGCGCTGGCGTCTGTACAAACTTCTAAAACTAAATAAACTATAAATTACCAATTTGTTTGTATTTACTTTAACAATAAACCTGAAATTGTTCTACCGCATAACGTTTGCAATGCTAAGCGCTGCTACTAAATAAGAATTAACTTACAAATTGTTTCATAATAAGATAAAATGCACCTGACAGCTTATTTCCTAAGGAACGAGAAAAGATATTGTATCTCGGAATGTGGGAGGTATTTAGATTGTGTACCTAACTTAAAGCACTCGCAGTTTCAGCGTTTTAAAGAACTAGGTAATACGATGTCTGGAAAGATAATTGTGTACTAAACAACTGTAAGTAGGTATATTTTGATTAAACCCTAGCCTTATAACTAACCGCGGCTATTCAACTAACGGTCTGAATGATATTCAATTATAGTTTAGGTTAGAAGTTTGTAACCAATCACGCGCGAGCCGAATTGGTCGCAGTAACTAAGACAGATTCATCATAATCAGCCTATAATGTTCCCACTGCTGGGACACAGGCCTCCTCTCTGTGAGACGGAGTGGGCCGTAATCCACAACGCGGGCCCAGTGCGGGTTGGTGGACGAGAGAGAGAGGGATTCGATTATTTTTTATATAATAATAATACTTATTATTATGGTTTTCTGTAAAGCTTCTTTAATAAATTGCTTCTCAAACTTACTTTGACTGATTTCCAAGTACGCTTTCAGATAGAGAGGTGATTACCATGTTCCTCGTATGGTTTTTGGCTAACTTCACTTTAAGGTCGACATAATGAAATATCAATAACATAACAGAGTATTATTTTCTAATAATATAGCTAGTTTTATCAGCCTTTACCTAAAAATCTTCCTATTGCAAGACAAAAAAATATGGGCAGTTTTGTATGGAGCCTGATGACCATTAGAGTTCTAAAGAGATCCACGAGTGGCAGGCGGGACCAACAGATTAACGTGATTTCCGAGTCACGGAGGTCTTGGTATGTAAAAATGGTCACCCATCCAGGGACCAACTGCGGCAAGTGCAGCTTAACCTTATCGATCGACCCGTCCGGCTTTTATTAGTTAGCCATAAGCCCTCTCAATGTTATGAGTCAAATAACTGATATTATTAAGAACTGCAGTGAACATTAGCGTCAAACACTAATACGTTTACATGGTACTTGCAGGTCTGATATCTCTTTAACCTGGTAATTCACAGCCTTCTGCTCATAATGAAAATTGATGCTTATGATATAAACTTTCATTTGATGTATAACTATGTGGTTTTTATTGGACATACCGGCCAAAAGGCCCATCATTCTTTAATAGGTTTTTCACACTATTCGTAGTGTATTCGTGGGATATTCACATCCCGAATATTTTAAATTGAATAACCCTTTATGTAACACCAAATTTATTTTACTCAATTAGAGCACCTTTTAATTTGCTCCCACTTGGCTGCCAGCCAATCATATTAGTGCTTGAAATATTAGGAGCACACAGCCTTTTGAAACCAATTATATATCCTACTAACATACCTATACGTAAAATCTACGTTCCTTAATTTTTTCTAAAGGCTTCACTTAAAGTTCCACAGTACACAATAGACCTTTTAAATACTTACTTATATAACTGGGTTGTAGAGGTCAGATAGGCAGTCGCCCCATGTAAAATACTGGTATTCAGCTGCATCTGGTTAGACTGGAAGCCGACCCCAACATAGTTTGGCAAAGGCTGGGCTGGGCTGGGGAATAGGCTAGGGAGATGATAATGATTGACAGCCACGTTTGGTCCCGTAGTCGACTGCTGAGCGTCTCCTGGATTTGATTCCCGGGTCAGGCAAAATGTTATTAAGATTTACTTTTGGGAATTTCTTAGTAACAGCCCGGAGTTTGGAAGATGGCGGTGTGATACCACCGTGGCTCGGAAAGCACGTTAAGCCGTTGGCCCCTTCGCCTGATATCTCTCCAGTCGTGTCGGATTGCCGTTCCATCGGACTATGAGAGTGAGGGAAGAGAGAGTGCACCTGTGTACTAATAATATCTCACGCGCCGATGGCTGGCCTCCGCTAAAATTGGTATCCATGTCCAAAATTCGGTTTGGAGGTCTTTAAACTGACAGTAATAAAGGCTTTTCTCTTCAAGATTACAAGTTTTTTAAGCTTAGATTTATTCAAAAGGTCCATTAAGTATTATAAGAAGAACAGTAAGATACAAAGAAAGAAATATAAGAGCATACATTGTAAGCATAGACGGGAAGCATGTCTAACTTTGGAGTAGGTATCGGTTATAGTGAAAGCAAGAAAGCAGAAAATTGAACAGAAGATTTACTCCAAACAAAAGCAAACCAATTAAAATATACGTCATACCCACTTCAGTGGTGCCTTGTTAACTGAGATAAGTGGCAATCGCTTTATAAGCATTTCATATTTCTACAGCACGTTTCAACAGTGCAGAGCAGAGGTGGCACAGTGGTAACGGCCCCCGACTTACTTACGTTCGTAGGTTCAAACCCAGGTGCGCTTTACTTGTGTATATAATTTCATCATCACTGCTCTCGAAACCAAAAAACCGGTCAAATGCGAGTAGGACTCGCGCACCGAAATAGTATATCACGGGATTTCTTTTTATGTTATTACAGGGTTATTGGTAAAACATTAACAACCTCTTAAGAGGTCATTGAAAAAAGCAGCTGCTTTTTTTTCGCGATTTCTGGTTTGGTCCCATAGTAAAAGTTGTTCATAATGATGAGTACAATGACTTCTTAAGAGGTTGTTAATGTTTTACCAATAACCCTGTATATAAATGAAAGGGTGTGATTACTGATTATGACAACTGAGACAGATGTATGAAAGAAGAAGACATATGCAGCGCCGACCACAAACAAATTAGGATATGGAAACCATAGATCTACTCTCGTCAAGGAAACTATGATGAGTTGTGTCAAAAATGATATGGCGAGAAAGGAGTGAATGATGAGTACAATGACCTCTTAAGAAGTTGTTAATGTTTTACCAATAACCCTGTATAATCCATCGTTTCTTGGTCGCGAGCCTTCTGTGTCTTGTTTTCTCAGTGACTGATGTGTGTTAAGGCCATGTACTCGTGTTCTCTTTAACTTACTTGTGAGGCTAACAGAAAAACTTTGAAATAGAGCCTACGTAGGTTAGATAAAACACTTTTTGTATGTACCTTTTATTTTACTGAGATTTACTGAGTGCTATTGAAGTGAAAAATCTGTCTGGTGTTCGAGACGTTGCATTTAAATATTATAATCTTTTATAGTATCGTATATTGCCTATGTCACAGTAGTTGGAACGTTATAAGCTAATTATGCTATTATGCTAAGCGCACCTGCGAATGATCTTTCACAGATCTGCGAGTAAATAAGACACTCTTTACAGTTGATAAACTGTAACGCACAAAGAGTGCCCTATCTTCACCCAAGCTACATCACGCTTTGGAAATGGAATGGTAATGACTTAATGAAGGTTTACATAAAGGGAAATACTTCAATACCAATTTCCCTTTTCTGTCTCTCACGGCACCCACTTTAAGAATGTTTTTTTTTTTTTGTTTTTTTAAAAAACGTCGCTCCACACTAGGATTTTTTCCTGCATTGTGGGTGCGTTTACAAACATTTAAATTCACGTACACAAACAGCCAGACCCGGAACAACTACTTGTAGGTCATACAAATATTTGTTCCGTGCGGGAATCGAACCCGCGACACGCAGCGCAGCAGTCAATCGCTTAACCACTGCGCCAACCGTGCCGTCGAAATGAAGTTGCTCGTCTCTTTGCCTAGTATAATAGACCTCCAGACCGAAATTCGGCCACGGCGGCCAATCTCAGCAGAGTCTAGCCTTCAGCGCGGGAGATATTATAGTGCACAAGTGTTTGCGCAGAGACAGGTGCACTCTCTCTTCTCTTGATCTCATAGCCCAATGGAGCGGCAATCCAACACGACAGGGCCAATGGGTTAACGTGCTTGCAAAAAGTACGGGGGTATCAAACCGCCAATTTCTAAGCTCCGGGCTGCTATAAAAAAAATCCAAAAAACACTTTGCCCCGATCTGGGAATCGAACCCAGGACGCTTGCGACCACGAGACCAACAGGGCAGTTACCACCGCGCTTCACATAGAACTAAGTAGCTAAACTGCATCAAACTTTATTCATAGCCTCGTCGAAAATTCGCGTCGAAATAGTCTTTTATTATTTAACCCTCCCCAACGCCGTGTCCGCACTACCCTCAGGCTCCCTCTAGAGGGTCGTTTGGTTAAAATACAGGAGCATTATGACACTGCACTGAAACTGCGGCAAAACAGTTTATTATGCTATTAACTGGTTTTAACTTGTTCATTTTTTGGTGAATTATGAGCTGACTGGAAAATATTTTGTTTTATTTTTCAGTTGGTTTTGTTTTTAAAGTTGTGTTCGGGTATTGTTGTGCACTGTTTTATGGCGTAGTACGATTATTGTTGACATTGTTCAGAATTTGGATCATATAGGCCACTTTTAAGTGAGAGTTACTATTTGGCCCGTTTTAAAGCGTTGCAGTATTTTGGTGATAGTACCAATGGCTGGTGCATCACAACTATTACCTATAGATCTACTTTTCAATTCTTTTTCATGTCTCATAATAATAATAGCCTTTTTATTAAAGACTTTAAACGGCTATTCATTGAAGTTATGTTTGTTAATGATGTTATTCATCATCATCATTTCAGCCGAAAGACGTCCACTGCTGGACATAGGCCGATGCCGATGTCTGCTGGCATGATGTTATTAATATTTGGTAATACTATTATTTAAAAGAGTTTCTTGCCCGTTC
Source organism: Oligia strigilis (assembly GCA_951800025.1). Taxonomy (NCBI): domain Eukaryota; kingdom Metazoa; phylum Arthropoda; class Insecta; order Lepidoptera; family Noctuidae; genus Oligia; species Oligia strigilis. The sequence continues at coordinate 6,344,916 of OX637563.1, read as the reverse complement.
TTCTCCATTGGTACTATAGAGTACGGGGTGTGTGGATACAAATAAGACGACTTTAGGACTTTCAAGTAAGGAATTATAATATAAAAAGGCAACGTTACAACTTCGCGGTCAAGATATGAATCACTGCTTCTAGAATCAAACTCCATAATAATCATATTTGACATACGTTTAAACCAACGAATCGAATCATATTTCTAGCCAGTGCTTATTGCTAAAGGCTAGCACACACAGGCACCACAGTACAGTCAACAGCAAAAGTAGATGATCAAAATCAGAAATTCAATACTAATTAACGGAGTTCGCGTCAGAACTGTATGGCAGAGCTGTTGCTGTTGTTGTTGTTGAGCTGTGTGCAGAGACTGTGAGGCTGTGTGGCAGAGTTCTGACGCGAACTCCGTTCATTAGTATTGAATTTCTGATTTTGATCATCTACTTTTGCTGTTGACTGTACCTACTACGCTTTGGAATGTCCTACTTGGAATAAGCTTCATTTTTCTGATCGACTCCTTGATAATTCAAAAGTGCCTTTAAATGGTTTATTTAAATAAATGCCTTGAGTTTGAGTTTCAAAAGCAGTGAATTTCGTTAAAGTCAAGATAATCGTTATCTCTTGTGCAAACTCAATCAATCCTTTCAAATTATAAACACAATCTTACTGTTTCAAACAAATCAGTTACAGAATCACGTTCAAGTTTCCTTCAGTACAAACACCCCTCCTAGAAAAACCAAGGCAATATTGAGATAGAAGCTACAATAGAGTCTGTTCTCAAAGTAGCTGATGAAATTATAAACAAATGGATCAGAAAACTTACATGGTGTTTCCCAATTTGCAGTGCTACTTACAAATTGAGTACTTACTTTGATTTGATTAAACCTTTTGACCGTCACACGTCAAAAAATCAAAAACGTGCCCTTGGCGTCAAAGTCTGTCCTGTAATCGAACCGTGGCGTGCTGGGCACATTTTGGTTTGTCATCTATGTATGACTAAAGGTTAATTGAATACTTAAACCCGAAACTCTAATTTTAAATCACCGTAGTGATGTTTTTCATTTGACAATTCAGGAAAATTTTAAAACCTTAATTTTCGTCTATGATTTTTCAATCACAATTTAATAATGTTATTCAAACAATAATTGTAGGAAAAAGTGATGAGGTATAAAGTGGAAACTATCTAAATACAGATGAATGTGTTACTAATTCCCTTTAGAAGATTGCATTAAATTTATACCAGATCATGATTTGTTTACACTATCATCAGATTTTTTGGAACAGGCCATCATCTGCCTAGCCTTTTCCCAACTATGTTGGGGTGGGCTTCCAGTCTAACCGGATGCAGCTGAATACCAGAATTTTACATGGAGCGACTGCCTATCTGACCTCCACAACCCAGTTACTAAGTAATACGATACTCCTTAGTAAGACTGGTTGCCAGACTTTCGGGCTTCTGACTACCCGTTACGAACACGTTTTTGAAACAGACCATACCATATAAAATATAGGGTGTGTCCGCATATCAGTAGTCACAGATCAGATTGAGGAAAACGCATTAGGGATGTGTTTGTTACGGTACTATGGGTAGACTTGTAAGTGACTGTTCTATGTACGTTAATGTATTATTGGATATCGGTATGCTACCCACGTTCTCAAGTTTTGCTGTATCGGAGAAGTGTATTGACTGTTGACCCAGTAGTGTCTGGTTGAAAAGTTTAGTGGGTGGGTGGCGAAGAATTTAATCTGTTCTTTTTGAATATGGATGATAAAATAAGCAACGCTCTCTTTTTGGTCCATTTACCTGGTTTTTTTTTTTTTTAAGAAATAATTAGGTAGGTAGGTAGTTATTTTTGTATTATTTATTTATTTAAATTACAATTATAACATCTTCACAGAGCCATAAGGCGATGTTATAAGTCAAAATTACAAAGAATTATATAGTAGGTACTTAATAATTAAAAAAATAAAAAATCAGCTTAATAAAATCTCAATGGCTGAATTTTAATTAATTTTTTAGCCATTTTTAGATCCCTAACTATACATTATGTTTTATGCTCGTGATTATTATGAGATCTGTTTTGTTTTATTTTTCCGATTACTAAACTTTATTTTATTTTAACACAATAATTGGTTGCTTTAAATACAACTGAAGGCCAATTCTCGTAATTTAAAACGTTCAAAATCTAGTCGCAGTCTCATCTCGGCGACAAACAAACGTCAAAAATTTGTCAAAATGTAGGGAAATTAGAGGTAATTTTGACAGATTGAGACTGAGATCAGACTGTGAACGTTCTTAAAATTACGAGAATTGCCCCTCAGGAGTAATACAGTCACACTTACCTACACAATATATGAACGTCGCATCATCATCATCATTTCAGCCAAAAGACGTCCACTGCTGGACATAGGCCTCCCCCAAGCACCTCCACTTCGACCGGTTCTGTGAACGAAACTTCCCTAAAAAAAAAAAACCTTTAACCCATCTCTAATAAACACTTTTCTCTGTATTTGCACAACCCTTATACAAACAACCACTCACACAAAACATACCGAAATATAAACATTACAATAAGAAACAAAATTGAAACAAAAATCTCATAAAACACGTTGAAACTTAATTTCCATGTTTGACATCATCGTAAATACCTGTTCATCCGACCCTGAAGAGCCCTTCGTTTGCAAAAGGTCGGAAGTCGAGTCCTTACAGGTTCCATCTACAGATGTAAGCCCTTGGACATTATTTACATAATTATTTTAGACCCTGTTTCTAAAGGCGTGGACTGAATGGGAAGATTTTTCTTTTGTATTTTGATGGAATCTATTTTATTCTTGTCAATAAAAAAAAATCTTCCAGTCTAACCATAATCAGCCTATAATGTTCCCACTGCTGGGACACAGGCCTCCTCTCGGTGAGAGGGAGTGGGCCGTAATCCACCACGCGGGCCCAGTGCGGGTTGGTAGATGTCACATGTCTTCGAATTTTTTGGTTCTAGGATATGCCGGTTTCCTCACGATGTTTTCCTTCACCGTTTTGAGAGCAGTGGTGATGAAATAATTTACACAAAGTAAAGCGCCTGTCTGGGTTCGAACCTACGACCTTCAACTCGTAAGTCGCGGCCGTCACCACTTGGCCACCACTGCTCTAACCAGAGTGACTGCTTATTTGACCTCCACAACCCAGTTACTGGGTAACACGATTCCCCTTGGTAAGACTAGTTGCCAGACTTTTTTGGGTTACTGACTACCCGTAACGACTGTCAAAGATCAACGAACAGCCGGGACCAACTGTTTAACGTGCTTTCCGAGGCATGGAGGGGTCTCAGTGTGTAATAGTCACCCATCCACGAATCGACCGCGGCAAGCGTAGCTTAACCTTCTATTTACGCTTGCGGCTGTTATCATTTAGCCACGAGCCCCCCATTTAATTTATTCATGTCACGTCTCTGAATTTGGGACACGTTGGGAAAATATTCTGGTGTCATTTTTTATCCGGTTTTGTATTTTATGGTAAAATAAGTGTTACAAGTGTTATTCAAACATTAAGGAGTTTATAATGATCAGTTGAAAAAAATTACGGGCAGTCATTTTATTTTTCGGCGGTTGGTGAATTAGTGTGACAGTAAAACATTAACAGCAATAAAAAGAAAATTGGTCGGTTATTTCATCCTACAAAGTCAGTACAAAAAATACTCAAGTAATAAATAGTGTAATAAATGAATGGATGGGACGTTAGGTTGGAACTGTGACCAACCATGCGCGACCCGAAGTGCCACCAGGGCGGAGGACATCCATGAGGATTTCCAGACCAAAAACAAACATGTGAGTAAGTGGTTTGTGCTAACACGAGATTTAAAATGAGTCCATACTTCACTAACATATTTTAAAACAAAGACCACCGCCGCGTCTGTCCGTCTCTCTCAACGCGATAAATTCCAAACTCCCAAAAGGATTTTCAACTTCCACCAATGGACGGAGTGAATTCATTACGGCTTTGTGTCAATTGGCTGAAATATGACGATGATTGTTGAAGATGTCGGAAAAAATCATGCCGGTTGGGAAAATATGAAAATAATGTATTACGGAATTAATACATTGTCTAAGTACGTTCCCATGGGATATTTTTCGACATCCATGCGGGCGAAGCCAGGGGCAACAGCTAGTAATTTTATAAATGCAATAAGTAGTAACTCTGTATGTTTGTTTGTCTTTTACCTCTTCACGCCTCTACGCAGCCGTCAATTTGATTGAAATCCGGTTACGATACTTTTATCTCGTTCCCGTGAGATAATTTTCGACCTCCACGGGGGCAAAACGGTGAGCAAAAGCGATTATTATATTTTTCGTATATTTTAAACATTCTAAACGAAAACATAAAAGTTAGTTGGTTGTTTGTTTCTGGGCACCGGATATGCAACGCCGCACTTTATCCTCATGGGTGTCGTTTGCTAAAACACAACGTTGATATTTTTATTCCCAATCCACAGAACAGTTCAGAAACTCGGTTCTTTCCTACTAAAGCTTCAAATTCAAAATATTTTATTCACATAAACTTACATGGGCACTTATGAAACGTCAGAACTGGATAATAGGTAACCTCGTAGAGTTTTTATTATGCCTTTAGTGCCGACCGCAAGCCTAGACAACAAACTTCGTATCAACGCCGACAACCAACTGCGCACCTAGCTTCTGACTCAGAAGCTGACAACCAACTGCATCCATCTAATCTCTTCACCACCCTTGGTTGACTGGTAGAGAATGCCTAAGGCATTAAGTCCGCCTTTGTACCTTTTTGTGCGAAAAGTTTAAATAAATAAATAACTGTGCACCTAACTTCTGACTCAGAAGCTGACAACCAACTGCGCACCTAGCTTCTGACTCAGAAGCTGACAACCAACTGCGCACCTAGCTTCTGACTTAGAAGCTGACAACCAACTGCGCACCAAGCTTCAGACTTACGAGTAGCAGTCAGTACTAATGCTGGCATTCCAGACTGGTCTATTCACCTGGTCAAGATATCATATTCCTAAAAATCTCGTTATGAACACATAATCAATCAATCAACTTAGCTTATTGCAATCCACAGCTGGAAATAGGCCTTTCCCAGGCTGCGCCACAACACCCTGTCCTCCACCTTCTGTATCCAGTCTGTCCCAACCACCTTTGTAGCCGATCCATCTTGCTGAGGGGCGTCCCAAACTACACTTGCCGATACGCGATATCCACGCAAGGACTCGTCTGTTCTACCGGCCAACGGCCACTTGACAAACTTGGCCAATTTGCCGGCCCACTGCCACTTCAGCTTGCTTACTTACGAACACATAAGCAGACAACAAAACAAAAACAATTTTATAAGTAAAGACCTCCCTTATTCTCCTTGAGACATCTGGCAAGAATAACATAAAACCCACTTCCTTCATGCCATAAGTGACTTTATAGCATTAGACATGTGAGTGAATGTTTTATTAACAAAACCAAAATTCACTTGTGGCATAAGTGCTCTAAGAGCGTTATCACACTGCCGATTTAAAAGCGTGTATCAAGAAAAGCGATTCGTGAACGTGTTAGCAGCATTGCCTCGATAAGTTGCCACAAACAGCGTCGTCGTCTTTTTAACCGACTTCAAAAAAAGGAGGAGGTCTCAATTTGGTTGTATTTTTTATTTTTTTTTATGTTTGTTACCTCAGTACGCCGTCATTTATAAACCGATTTGGAAAATTCTTTTTTTATTTAAAAGGATATATTTCCAGATTGGTCCCATTTTTAGCAAAATCCAGTTCTGATGACGGGATCTACGAGGAATTGAGGGAACTCCTCAAATATTATAGGGACACCTATAGCGATTTGGGTATTTTTTACAGTTACTCATGCATTTGCTCTCGGAAACCACCATTTGGTGAAGTGGAACTGATGAAGAAGACCACAGATGGCCCACGTAACTACTTAATAATAAGTATTTCACGGGTTGCGATTCGATTACTTTAATATGGTTGCTAAGCAATTTATGCTCGTCACAATGCGAATGGTGAAATGGAGCTGATGGTGGAATACTAGGAGAAGTCCTCAACAATTAACGTCCCTGCATCGGGAAAAGCAATATTTTGAAAAAGGCGTTGGGCAAGTTGGCATTAGGCTATTGTAACTTAGACACATTATAAACAGACCCACTTAAAAGCGAGAAATAAAAACTTTTTAACAAAAAAAATACCGACTTCCAAAAAAACACTACAAAGTGAAAAATAACTTTAATTTCGGAAGTCGGTGGCAAAAACTAAAATAGGTACAGATCCAAAGACACCGACTTCCGAAATTAAAGTTATTTTTCACTTTGTAGTGTTTTTTTCGAAGTCGGTTTTTTTTTTTTGTTAAAAAGTTTTTTCTCAATCTCTGTTAAGACTACTTAAATACTCTGGCTGAGCTCACCCAGATTCATACACTTTGTGGCTGTTAATGTAGCCCTAGCTTTTATCTTCTTTCAGATCCAAAATCTTACTAAAATCCCATTTATTTAATGTTTATTAACAGCCTATAATGTTGGGAATTTGGGATACAGACCTCGTCGAGTGGGTTCTGATCTACCACGCGGGCCAACTGCGGGTTGGTAGATGTCACAAATGTCTTCGAAATTTTGGTTTTAGGACATGCCGGTTTCCGGACGATGTTTTCCTTCACCATTTTGAAACCAGTGGTGACGAAATTATTTACTCAAAGTAAATCGCCTAGATGTCACAAATGTCTTAGATTTTTTTATTTTAGGACATGCCGGTTTCCTGACGATGTTTTTCTTCACCGTTTTGAGAGCAATGGTTATGAAATTATAGACGCAAAGTAAAGCGCCTGTCTGGGTTCGAACTCACGACCTACAACTCGTAATTCGAGGCCGTTACAACTGGGCCACCACTGCTCTAACCAAAATCCGTACCTACTGTTTGTGGCTGTTACGGCCTCAAAATCGATCGATCGATGTCCAGATCTATTACCTACTATTAGAAGTGAATTTTTAAACTAAAGATAGACACTCGCTCTTGTTATACATACACGGGCTCACACGGCGAACACATAAACACACGCGACAAGCACGTTGACATCACCTCGCTTGATACGGTCGCAAATCGCCAGTGTGATAAAGCCCTAAGTTCTTCAAAAGGAAATGTCGTAAACTTTTGCATTAGGGAAAATGGTTTCGCGGCTAACTAGTACCGCTTCGGGAGTTTTCGCCAATCATCGGTAAAACAATAAAGAAAGTTTTTTTATTAAATGACAGACATGTCTTTGTTTTTATGCAAGGGGGAAAACTTTGTGGGTCTTAGGACTCGGCTATGCGTATGCTGGGACGCAGGTGACGCAGCACAGCACAGTACAGATTTAGCAGCACGTGTACGTTCTAGCTGGTACAAAGAAAAGACGTGTTCGAGTCGCGCAAGAATCTGTGCCGGCACTACAACGAGGCGAGGGCAGGGCAGACACATGTCTGCGTCGCACGTGCCTGCGCCGCAACGTACGCAGCACTCTGTACTTTCATGCATTACAAAATTTGCTCTGCCCTGCGCTGTGCGAACCTGGGTCGTCTGCGTCCCAGCAAGCGCCTAGCCTTAGACGTAAATTATACACAGACGAAGGCGCCGCCCGCCGCCGCGCCGCTTGAGAGCCTGTGCGCACTAGCGATTTTAAGTTGGCCAATCCAATAGTTTGATCGTTGAGAGGATCAGTATAGAGTTATATGGCAGTGTGCGCACTTGAAGATTAACATTTGTACGACCGAACCAACTATCGGCCAACTTAAATCGCTAGTGCGCGCAGGCTCTGAGTGTAATTCACGACACGTCGCTTTCGTACATTTTCTATGAAAACGTATTGAAGCGGCATCATGCCTGCGTCCCGCCGCGCCTACACCTCACGCCGCCGTCTGTGTGTAATTCGCGCCTTAGGAATGCGTTAGTAGAACTGTTAACAACAAAAAACTGATGGATTATGATACTTATTTTTATCTAAGTTTTTTTACTTTTTTTAGGTATATATAATAATAATAATAATAATAATATTCCACAACTATCACACAACGCCGTCTAGTCTCAAGCTAAGCAGAGCTTGTGTTATGAGTACTAGACAACTGATAAACATACTTATATATTTCTAAATACATACATATATAGATAAATTACACCCAGACACAGAACAAATGATCATGCTCATCACACAAACATTTGTCCTGGGTGGGAATCGAACCCACGACCTCCGGCATAGCAGTCATAGTCACTGACCACTAGACTAACAGGCCAGTCACTGTCAGTAACTGGCGAAATGTAGGTGTGCTATCCTAACCTCTACCTAACCCTTCAGGTACAAAGGTATGATGTTATACATCTATATATACAATTATAAGTCCATTCGGAATTGCGTGACGTGGGATAGTGTTCTTTCGGAATAACGTGATTGGGGATAGCATTCTTTCGGAATACAGTGATTTAGGATAGCGTTAATTCGGGATAGCGCTAAATCGGAATGGCGGGAATTGGAATAGCATTAATTTGGGATAACGTGATTCGGGATAGCGTTCTTTCGGAATAACGTGATTTGGGATAACATTCATTCAGCATAGCGTGGTTCCGGATAGCGTTCATTCGGAATAACATGATTCGGAATAGCGTGATTCTGGATAGCGTTCATTCGTTATAAATTGATTCGGGATTTCGAGTTTCAGTCTAACATAATAAGAGTCACAGTAAAGGTGCCTCGAAATTGTGTGATTTAAGACGTCATTTAATAATAATTCAGACAAGATAAAATGAGATTAAAAACTAACCAAGCCATTCGGAAGAAACTCGCACATTCACCGAGAATTACGATTCCCTTGAACGCAAGGGCGTAAATCATTATATTTTATACGTACCAGGCTGATATAAGAGATATGCCACGTGAACGGCTCTGAGCTACATTTATGTATAAGCTAGTGATTTATTTATACTTACCTCAAGCAGGACGAGTAACTCTTAAAAATATTTTCTTTGGTATGTTTTTATGTACCTTTTATGTATGGTCTGTTTCAAAATTATCTGCTGAAAATGTAAACAAATGGATCAGAATGCGTACCGGTGTATGACAATTTGTAGTGTCACTTACAAATTGAGTAGATATTTTTGATTAGATTATTTTAATACTTAAACCTGAAATTTTAATTTGAAATCACTTTAAAGATATTTGTCATTTGACAATTATTGAGGTTAATTTTATAACCTCAATTTTCTTCGATGATTTTTTAATTACAATTTCATAATGTTTGTTCAAACAATACCTATTACTGTCGGAAAAAGTGATGGGCTGTAATGTTGAAGGTTTCAACTTGAAACCTTCTAAATACAAATGAATGTGTTACAAACTCCCTTTAGTGAGTGACTGCGTAAGAATAACCTGAACAGGGTTTGTTTACACTTTTACCAGGTACTTTTGGAACAGACATTAGGACCCTTCATCGCAGTCGAGTAAGAGTATTCAATTCATTAATTCAATCATCTGACCAGGCTTTTACCATGATTATTTGCTTTAATGCACTTTGGTGGATAGTTGTTTGCTTAGCAGCAAAGTTTAATTTAACTATTCTGGCACGTAACCTTTCCCTCATTGGTCCGGGTTCGATTCCCAGGTCCAACGAGGCAAAAGTGTTATTGGGATTTTCCATCTGGAATTTTTCAGTAGCAGCCCGGAGTCTCGATTTGTGCTCGGTTGATGGCAATAGATTCGCCCTGTATAGGACTTAATTTACCTGGCGAAATGTGGGTGTACTATAAATAACATAATGTATTCCGCGAAGGGATGGCCTCTGCCCAACCCTTCGGGGAATGCAGGCGTGATGTTATGTGTGTAATTTTGAACAAATTCTGATCAGTTCAAAGTTACACACCGATGGCTTTACATGCTTATATCCTTTTAATGTTTCTTCTGAGGGAATCCTTCTTGGATCATCGTCAATTAAATAAAAAATTATCAAGCAAATTATGTGACGTGCCAAATAATCCTTTGTGACTTTCCAGCCGGACGATTCTGTAAAAATCTAGGTGAAGTGAGTTTGTTTTTGCTAGGAATTGACACTATTGACAGCTCACTCCACGCTCAATTCACCTAAGTTTTCACGGTGAGATTTTTACAGAATAGCACCGCTGCTCTTTTCGAAGATGATATTGACTACCTGATGTACCTATCTACAAATCTCCGTACCAAAATTTATTGGGGTCGTTCCTGACGTAGGGTTCTACAAAATATGTGCCATTGGAGGATCCATTGCATTCAGTGACGAAATATTATGTGGACCTCTACTATGTTCTGGAAAAGCTGAATATACTAGAATAATCATACTAACGATTCGTGATCCTATTAATAGTAATTTATTTCCAAAACTTCAGTACACGGAGACTGTGAAAAGGTGATATCTCCGAGTGCTTAACGTCAGGAAAATATATAAATATTTTCCTGACTCTAAACACCCGCACCTGCTCATATACCAGAGTGGTAGGTTTCTGAAGTTTAGGCAAAGCAGCACCTTCAAGACTGCTCGCTGGGAACGCTCTATTTCTATCATAAATGAGTTTTTCCAGCTCCAACCCATGCTCCGATACCATAGCCGCTCGCCATATTTCCCTGCGGAGACTGTAACACGTGTGGCCACGTCGGATACCTGGAAACATATCGCAATCAGTATGAGTTCTTATTAGGTGAGCACAACTGAACATGTGCCTGTTAACACGTTGACTGCCAGACTTCGACAATAGAAAATCTATTGTTGGCGGACACCGTATGACCGCGGTGGCAGTCAATGACTTAATAGAATTCCTAATCAGCTTTTTCACGTGCATGTTTCGGGAATTATCGGATGATTTCGTAATGGAATGTTATTCGAATGGTTGTTGGTGAATTCCGTTGTAATGGTCCCGTTTGTCAAGAAAATGATGTCGCCGTTTACCACGATCGGCTTGAGCATCTAAAGAAAAAAAAAATTAATTTCAGTTAACACAAGTTACGTTACAAGTTTTGGAATCAATTGCTTGTGGTAGGAAACTCCGCTCTTCCACGTGACAGTGTCCAAAAATATACAGTTGACGGTGAACAGCCAACAGTTTTATTTTGCTTTTGAAGAAGTGTACAGAAAGGGGAATAACTAGATAGAAAGGTAACAGGTAAATAGCAATATCATACTGAATACTATGTAGAATAGAGCTATATCTAGTCTAGTCTAAAGACCAGATTATTACACCCCACTTCACCACTTGTACAGTCAACAGCAAAAGTAGATGATCAAAGTCAGAAATTCAAAACTAATTAACGGAGTTCGCGTCAGAACTGTGTGGCGTCGAAGTGATTCAAAAGTATTCTACGTAGTAAGTATTCTATGTACCTAGTAATACTTCGACGCCACACAGTTTTGACGCGAACTCCGTTCATTAGTATTGAATTTCTGATTTTGATCATCTACTTTTGCTGTTGACTGTACCTACTATTAAATTCACAGAGGCATCTTTTTGCTTCTAAACAAACTAACAACCCAACAATGGACTAAAAACCCAAACTACCAACTTCACAACACGAAAACACAGTCCACCACAATACCCCAAACGACAACCGTCAAACACCCAGCAAGAAAGCCCAAAATGAACACCACAGCACCCCGTGTTTCCAAAGATAAATCTTACGTTTGACAGCTTAGTCCGACGATTTATTATAGGCCGCTATCACGGATTTGCTCTGACGGTGTCGGCCCGTGACTTTATATGCTCTTTGGTGCTCAATAATGCGTTATATCAATCCTTTTTGGAGAAGAGGAATGGGCTATAACAATGTTAGTACGGGTCCTGTCAGGGTACAAAGTCGTAGTCGTAGTTTCTGTCAGCTACCGATAACAGGGGAAATGTGACGTTGAATGGCAATGAAGGTGCGAAAATCTTGAGACTGTTAATTTTTTATTGGATTACTGTTGGCTTTGTAAAGCGAGGTTTAGATTAGCAAGTTCTTCCTGCAATTTCTTGTGAGAGTTCTTGTTTGTCTGTTTACATTACGTGCAATATTTGTAGCACAATCGCATAGTGCTCAAAGAAAAAATGGTTAAAAAAAAACTATCAGGGCTGTCAATTTAAATTTTTTTAGTTTAATTTTTTTATATAACTTTTGGACCGTAAAAAAAATCACCGACATTCTCTGGTTATTTATAGCTTGGCTGTGCGGTACCTATGAATTTTGTTAATAGCAATCAGAAAGATGCTGTTACCAACCTAAATATTTTGTCGACAACACCAGGAAGCCAAAAATAGTATAATAAACGACGCACATATACCATTGTAGCGGTATCTACAACGCCACATGCGAACAACGCGTCATACTACGTCACGAAAATCCTGCATCGCGCAAGCAGAGTTTACCGCGCAATTAGCATAGATACAACGGCCCGACATGAATCACTGGGCAGTTGCCCGCCAGACACAACAACCGTCTGGTCGGAGGATCCTCCCTTTTCTATGGAGGTTGAGTGAACTTTACACCCTGTTCCTCAGACCTCTATACCATAATGAGACTAGTAAACAACAATACTAACGTCAAAAAGAGAACAATATTAAAACAATAAATAAAACAAGATGGCCACGAGTCCGCGAGACCAGCTGCAGTACTGTCATACTTTTATGAAGCAGTTTGTATAAATTGTGTTATTATGTCCCGCAGTGGATAATCGCGGAATATTTATGTGAAGTGCAGCGGCTGTACAGTCACGAGCACGGATATCTATAATCACGAGCATAAATACAGCCATACTATTCGAACTTGAAGTGAGCTGTCAATAGTAAGTACCAATCCACAGATATATATATACCTAGATAACGCAAGTATCACGATCTGTATGAAAACCAAGCGTGGCATTTTTTTACTACCTACTATGACGTCACAAGCACTATTTAGTGATGGGAAAATCAAATCGATTCAAAGACCAGCCAGCGCCAGCGATTACGCTCACCCAGCCAGCAGTACTATTACAGGACTAAGCGCGAAAGTAGCGGCTTACGATTTTTGTACGTAAGCTGGGCACGAGAAGTAGTTGCTCTTGCGTTATCTAGGTATATCTATATCTGTGTATCAATCCCATAGCATCAGGTGGAATGATAAGCTCGCTTCACCTAAGTTATCACGGTGAGATTTGTACAGAGGGGCTAGTGGCTTATTGATAACAGCCGCACGGGTCGATCGATCAGGTTAAGCTACGCTTGCCGCGGTTGGTCCGTGAATGGGTGACCATATTCTCATACCAAGACCCCTCCGTGCCTCGGAAAGCACATAAAGCCTTTGGTCCCGGCTGTCATTCGTGGATCTTTGACAGTCGTTAAGAGTCGTCAGAAGCCCGAAAGTCTGACAACCAGTCTTACCAAGGGTATTGTATTACCCAGAAACTAGGTTGTGGAGGTCAGACAGGCAGTCGCTCCATGTAAAATACTAGTATTCAGCTGCATCCGGCTAAACTGGAAGCCGACCCTAACATAGTTGGGAAAAGGCTAGGCAGATGATGATGAGATTTGTACAGAATAGAGCGGCTGATTGAAAGGCTTTTGAAGTTTGAGTTATTACTCAAACTTCAAAAGCCTTTATCTCATGAAATAAACGTGGAAATTGACTGCCATATTGGTCTATACTCCAATTGAAATAAGATCCTTTTTTACCGTCCGTTCAACTGATTTTGAATTCTATTGTGTTGGTGGCATGACATATGGCAGCTCCAGTAAACAGTTGGTATTGTAACCACTTTTTTTGCTTTTAATACCATCTTCATGCCTACGGTATAGAAGTCATAATCGGTTAATCGGACTGTAAAAAAGATTTATTTAAATATCTTATCTTATTTCAAATGGAGTATAGTGGTCGCAAGCGCTACTGCTGAGCATGAGTCCTGAAGGTTTGATTTCCGGGTGGAGCGAAGTGTTATTGGGTTTTTCCATCAGGAATCTCTCAGTAGCAGTCCGAAGTCTGGATTTGTGCCCGGTTGATGACAATAGGCTCGCCCCCTATTACATCATCATTTCAGCCGAAAGACGTACACTGCTGGACATAGGCCTCCCCCTAGCACCGCCACTTCGACCAGAGGCTTAAGATTGAGTTTTTTCACTCACGTTCGATTGCGAGCGCGTTAGAATTTTATATGGATAAAAGTTACAGCGCCGCCTGGTGGTCACTAGGAGAAACCTAATTTCCCATACACAATTCTGACGCGCTCGCAATCGACGTGAGTCGAAAAAACTCACACTAAGGCCACAGTTCTGTGCTTCCCGCATCGTTACCCGAGTCCAAAGAATTGGCAAACTTAAGTGGCAGTGGGCAGGGCAAATTGCTCGCAGAACAGATGGCCGATGGGGCCGAAAGGTTCTAGAGTGGCGACAGCATACCAGAAAAAGGTAGCATTGGAAGGCCTCGCATAAAGTGGACCGAAGACCTTATGAAGGCAGAAGTTCGGCCTTTATATCAAGTATGAGGACGTGACGATTTTGTTAAATGCAGATTGTGTTTTGTTTTTCTCATAAAGAAGGTTATACATACGTTGACGTTTGTTCTACTGCAATGAAGCGGCCATTTTGGATCCGATTTCCATATTATTATTGGGTTTTTCTGTATCCCATATTGGTCGAGTGTTTGTTGTCCAGATGTCGTCTGGTAAGTGAGCTGAAACTTGCCGAGTGTCTATTTTGTATTTCTTTGTTTGTTTACTTACCTTGTTTTGTTACTTGTACTTACTTATCTACATAGGTTGGATAACATAACTTAATACGTCATAATAACACCGAATCCAAAGTCAAAGTCAAATCATTTATTTCAAATAGGCACATTAAAAGCACTTTTGAACGTCAAAAATTACAGTAAAATTGAATTGATTCTAGTCGCCCCTTCAAAAAGGTAGTGTTCGTATTGGAGAAGAATGGGCAAGAAACTCCACCGTTACTCTTTTAAAATTTTTTACAAGGTTTTGTTTACATATTATAATTATATGTGAAGACGATGCACCTAGAATAAAATTAGTCTACCACAAAGGGTAAAAAGAATTAAAAATGAAGTAATGACAGGTAAATCAAAAACAAATTATTTACAAATATTGTAAAAGTATATAATTTTCCTAGAATTTTTACAAGTGTGTGAGTTACTGTAGTCACAGATTGTAAAAATCAATGTCATAAATTAAAAAAATATATAAATTAACTATGCAACCAGTTTGATTTTGTCTAGACTCTAGATTATCCTATGGAGCAGGACCAGCATGTTTCCAAGCATTCTTATGTTGGATATAATCCTCTAATTTATAATATCCTTGCATAAAAAGTGTACCTACTTTTAATATGAGTTATAAATTTTCTTTCATTTAATTGCAATCCATAGCCGAAGAATTGCCAAACTTAAGTGGCAGGGGGCAGGGCACATTGCTCGCAGAACAGATGGCCGATGGGGCCGAAAGGTTCTGGAGTGGCGACCACGTACCGGAAGACGTAGCGTTGGAAGGCCTCCCACAAGGTGGACCGACGACCTTGTGAATTTATTTATTTATTCTTTAATTAAAACGGTTTACAACCAATTACAAGAATTAAAGACAATTTACACATACACATATAACATTAAATATAAAAACAAGTAAAAAGTTAACAACACTTTCATACATCCCTTTCACAGTACTCCTGAAGTGAAGGCCGCAGGAACCCGTTGGATGCGAGAAGCACAGAACCGGTCGAAGTAGAAGTGCTTGGGGGAGGCCTATGTCCAGCAGTGGACGTCTTTCGGCTGAAATGATGATGATGATTGCAATCCATAGAGCTAATACATACGGCTAAGGAGCAACGTTCTTTTGAGAGAGTTATTAGCTTATTCATACAGCTACCTATTTAAATGATTAATTATGTAGAAACATATGGTAGCTAAGGTTTGCAGTATTCATTTATTGGCAACAAACTGGTTTAAGGGTGGTAGGTGGTTGTAACGTGCTGCACTGGTTGAACGAACAAACTCAAACTCGATGACAGAAGGGGTCCAAAATAAATAAAACGGAACGTCTTTACACTCCGAAGTATTTAATTAGACTAAGGCACAAGCGTGTGCCTTAGTCTAATTAAATACTTCGGAGTGTAAAGAAAATTTAAGATAAGTAATAGTAACTTGTAGCGACAAGTTACTATTACTTATCTTAAATTTTCTATTGTTTATATTAAGCTTAACCTGCACATAACTACATATAAGTGTGGCTGTCATAAACATAATATCGTTTGTTTGCTTCTCTTCAAAGAAATTATAGTTTTATTTTGAATTGAATTTATTATTTATTTCAATGAAACCATTAACAGGCGCGTCTGAATTGTCAAGGAGTCCACGGAAAATAATGTTTCAGTGAAAATTATAACAGCTTTGAAAGAGAAAATGTGGATGCAGAACCGAACCGAACCGTTTAACTTTTATCTCAAACTATGTTAGCCGATGATGCGCCGACGAAGGTTTAATTGAATCTGTCACCGACAGCAACTGGCATCTTTATTGCTTAGCGCTCCGTAATGACAGCCTTTTCCGTTTTTTAAACCAAAACACCAAAACCGTGAATAATTAAAAATACCTAACAGAAAAGAAAGTCGCTTTTTAGTGCTGTCTACACAGGTAGACAGCACTAAAAAGCGACCAACTCCAACTAATGTATGGAACACACACAGGTGTGGTCTAAACTACGCAATAATGTTACATGATTTTATTTCTGTAAGTAGGTTTGTACATACAAACACTTTTACACGTCAATCAATGGATTTTAATGCGATTTACGTCATCATTTAGAGAATTTATTCCGGAAGGTTATTTATTATAGGCACGTTGTCGACGGCAGACCCCGACGCGTTGACGGCGGGAGTCGACAAGTGTCGACTGCAGTTGCCTCCGCCGTTGACTCGTGCCTCTCGTGTTAATGCACACTAAGAAACTAGCACATAAATCTCGATGTTTTGACAAGTCGCCTCATTAGTAGACGCCAGCACATCAAGCTACTACGATCTGTCCAATTTCTAACTTTATCGCTATAGCATAAGGTTCAAAGTTGATTGGGAAAATTTGACAGTTTCGGGTAGCTTGGTGTGTGGGCGTCTATACATTACACCCATGGGAAACAGTTACTTGTCTGTAAAAATACTTAACTGTCTTTTCACCAGCGCCAGCTATTTTATATGAATGAAAGTGATTGTCATTTCTAGTATGTTACGTAGGTAATAAAGCTTCGATCCACTGTATTTGCTGTTACTCAAAGGCAGTTGTCCAGTTCCACCAATAATGACAACAATGGAAGTACTTAAGTCAATAAGTTCTTTCAAATTCTTGGCGTGGAACGAATTTTTTACTTTTCCGACCATCTTGGATTCTTGCCATGCACTACCCCTTCTCGTACCCCAAACTGCTTAGCATAATGTTATTTAATAATTCGAGAATAATGGTCGGTATGCTTGAATGTGCCTGACAGTAATAAGGCAGTTATTTTACTTATATTTGAATGGGCAGAAGGTCCAAGTAGTGTTAGAGGTTAATACTTATAGTCGTGTGTGGGAATATTGTTTTAATTGGTCAAGTTGAGCCTTAAATGGGGTCTTTCTTTAGTGTAAACTAGCTAAACCATACCGGATAAATAAACCGGATTTCGATAAAATTTGGCAGAGAGATAGATTGCATCCCGGGGAAGGACATAGAATCGTTTTTATCCCTATATTCCCACGGGATCGACACTTATGCGGGTGAAACCGCGGGGCGCTGGTAGTTCCTCTTAAATAAACACGTGTATCAAAATCTTAGTTCCTGAGTCTCATTTGACTGGTATATCACGGACACCCATATCATTAAAACCGGAACACAAAACACTATTAAAATAATTCTGGGCCCATAAGTACCCCCGACCTCTCACAAGAAGCTGTTTCAGCTCTTATACTCGTAGCACCTACTAAATCTTCCAGACATTTAATATAAATTCAACTACGTCATGATCCCACATTCCTCATCTAGCAAACAGTCCCAAATATTTGACCAAACATTTGTTAATACAATCCGTCAGCTGGAACAATTTACGCTGGATATTACACGTTGTAAGTACACTGGCGACCAAGTTAAACACTCCACTGTTGAAAAGTAAACAGTATCGCTGGTTTGATGCTCTCAACTTTCTTAGTGCTTGTACACACGGTGGCAAATTTATTGACCCCCTTGAAGTGCATTGAGAGAGTTTGGTAAATTGAGACAAAAGTTGTTAGTTTAGTTAAAAGGTTGTTAGGAAAAATGGTGAGACTTTGTAATTTTTAAACTTGAGAAAATGTTGAATAATGGATCAATGCTACTTACAAAATGAGTGCTTTGATTTCATTATTTAAATACTTAAACGCGAAATTATAGTTTTAAATCACATAAATTATGTTTTTCAGTTGACAATTGAGTTTTTCAGTTTATTAACTTCGACGATTTTTCAATTAGAATTTATTCAGGTTTTTTTGATAATAATTGTTGAAAAAAATGGTTAGATTATAGTTGAAACCTTCTAATTACAGTTGATAGATGTCACATCGAATTTTTTTTATTTTTTTTTTGTTCTGTGACATGCCGGTTTCCTCACGATGTTTTCCTTCACCGTTTTGAGGGCAGTGGTGATGAAATAATTTACATAAAGTAAAACGCCTGGTTGGTTTCGAACCTACGACCTACAACTCGTAAGCGGCCGTTTCCACTGGGCCAACACTGCTCTCAATTATCTATCATGCTTCATTTTATTACATTATCAATTATTACTGTTTTAATTTGCAAAAGTCCAGCGTCAGACATCGTTTCTTTGTCTCAGCGTTCATTACCTGTGCGGTAAAATAAGCACTGATTGTAATTAAGATACGTTTTTCTTGACAGGTGACATTGCGAGTTTTCTGTTCGTCCAACATCGGGGCAGTTCGGGCACACTTTGGATCTCTTCGGATTCGCTCGGACCTTTCTTTGTTATGAGATTCTCTTTTGTTTTGATAAATGTTAAGTGCAAGGGGATGTAATCTATTTATGTCCAGACTTTCTACAGCAACACAATGTCCTTTTCTTGTAGCCTTTTAAAAGCCGAGTAACTTGTGTCTATTTCGTGACGGTAAAAAGGTTCTTCGGCCAACCGTAAAACCGTTATACCAAACGAAGGCTGATTTCAAATACATTTTTACCCAAATTAAGAATTAATCTAGCGACAAACATACGCTCTCTTAAACAGTCTGTAAAGTATGTAGATTAGGTCAGCGGGATTGTCCGAAAGGGTTACCCGCTGTCCCGGAACATAAAGGGCAAAGGAAGGAACACGGTTGGGTTTTAGACAGTAAGAGTCTGACACTCCCTTCCGCTCCACCCAGAGCGGGAGTGGTCATTTGATGATTTCCCATCCACAAAAAGTATGTAGATTAAAAATGAATTAACACTTCTTTGTATCTAATTGCATACGAGATCTATGCAATTAGATCCAAAGAAATGTTAATTAAGTGAACACCTCAGAATTAGGTATACGGGAACCTAAACCGAATGCCGCTCAACTAATGTATGGAACTGCTGGAGCGTTTCGGTTTGTGCGTTGAATAATGTTGGAGAATAATCTGTCAAATTGGATTGTTACCCATTTGTATTAATTTTGCCCATCGGACCGGTCATACATTTGTTGTGAAATGTTTAAGAAGTATTGGTAGCTGTGCTGCTCGGGAGTTTGTTGCGCCACTTCTACCTTCGTACTAGGAACTGGTGAAGGGCGGTCGTTTTGGGAGACTGTCTTATGTAACTTTGACGTTCAAAAAGTGCTGATTCTTAGCCTAGTTTGAATAAATGACTTTTTAATTTTGGTATATAAAATTATGCTGTTTGGACACTGTCCTGTGTAGTACTATTTGACCTGGCAGAGAAGGCGTAGCGTAGTGACAAACTGACCCCAATTCTAAAATACACGTATCTATAATCTGGTTCAGCTTGTTGAAAACTTTTTTAATCATCCCGCTCTGGGTGGAGCGGAAGGGAGTGCCAGACTCTTACTGACTAAAACTCACCCATGTTCCTTCCTTAGCCCTTTCATTATGTTCCGGGCCAGCGGTAACCCTTTCGGACAATCCCGCTGATTCTAAAGTAAGACTGAAATGCATAATTTTGATAGCTTTTTCTTTTGTCTCTTCCCTGTTTTCTTTGACTTTTCAAGAGTAAAATGCTGCACTTTTGTTTCTTGAGGCACAGACTGACACAGACTGTCAAATATTAATACGATAATATTAATATTAGTACTGTCCCACTGTAAGACAAAAGCCTCATCTCATACAGAGAAGGCACGAGTTTTGATCACCACTCTTACTCACGACTGGTTGGCGATTTCTGACTTATAATAATAACTAGGTCCAGGTTTCTACATGATGTTTTCCTTTAATCAACCAAATCAGCTTATTGCAGTCCACTACTGGACATAGGCCTCTCCCAGGCTGTGCCACAACACCCTGTCATCCGCCTTCGGCATTCGTTCCGCAAGTCTTTTCAAGAACAGGTTTGTTCTGGCGGCTGGAACTCTTTAAGTCTCCTGGCGAGGGCGTGCAGTATGACGGAGTTAAAGAGACTCGCTAGCTCTATCAGGATTGGAGCCCCGTCTGCTTAAAGTTTTCCTTCACCGATGTTCGGTTTAAAGAAACTTTATTCCCAATAAAGACATAAGTCACTTACTTGAGAACAATACTAAAAATACAGATTACAATATATGTTCGTCATCAGTATTACAATTTAATAGATACCCATCCAATGCATTCATTTCTCCAGAAGTGATCGATCCGCTCACCCGCTGTTAAAAAACAACGAAGATTATATTTTGAAGGAATCACAAAATCAAAGTCACGAATAAACACTAGTTCACACACTAATAAGACATTCACACTATCACGTCAAACCAATTTCCAATTATCGTCTTTGAGATCTATTCATGCGTACCGAACCTAATTTAAGAAAATATTTGTGTTTCAAGTAATGTAAGGTTTAGGAGCAATTTTCTTGAGTCTACAATATCCTTATGATGGCTGTTGGCTATGAAGAATTAATAGTATTCGCTTATTACACAAGCAATTAAAATTTTAATTTTCTGGGGTGAAAATTAAGGTCAAGTTTGTTTCTATAAATTTTGGGATAATTTGGTCATCATCTTCATAATTTCAGCCGAAAATCGTCCACTGCTGGACATAGGCCCCCAAGAACCACGACTTTGACCAGTTCTGTGCTTCTCTGTGATGCCTGCGGCCTTCACCAGGTCATCAAAATCTAAAGTTATTTTTGTGTCGGTCTACCTTGGGCCTTCCAACGCTAAGTCTTTCGGTACGCGGTCGCCACAACAATTGCAGTTTGGTGCAAAATATTATCTAATTGAAAAGAGTATGCTGAGATGGTTTGGTCATGTTGAGAGGATAAATGAAAAGTGACTAACCAAGAGATGTAAGTAGAAACGCCCAAGAAGGACGTAAAATAGATAGATATGTTCTTCAGAAAGGTCAGATGCGCAACCGGGCGTGCGGGTATAACCAAATGCATGAACGTAAACGAAGCAAAAGGAGTATTTACATATTCCTTACGGATCATTGCAAGTGGCGTTCTGAAGTTTCTGTCTACCCCCATGAGAAGAAGCCTTGAGTGTGAGATGTACAGTCAACAAAGGAGATAAGTATACAGGAGCGTCGGATATAGTTGAAGTTTGCTAAGAAACCGATAGATGTTCTTGAATAAAATTTAATTTTATTAATGAAAACAAACAGCTCATTTATTAAATTAAATTTCAGTCCAGAACATCCATCGGTTTCTTAGTAAACTTCAACTATATCCGACGCTCCTGTATACTTATCTCCTTTGTTGACTGTACCTATTTGTTATATCTAGAACAGCGGGGTAATTGCGTAACACACTAACAGTAGGAAAGGGTTTTCATTTTGACAGTTCAACAACATTCATTGCGTTATTTACGTTGTTGAGCAGATACATTTTTCGAACATCACAGTAATGGATTAGCAATAATATCCTTCAAAATGATTCAGATTGTATTTGATACGGGCTGTTTGTAGCAATTCGTTTCCCGAGCTGTGTTTTAGTGGCAAGCTTTCAGTTAGACTGTTCAAGTGTTTATGAAGAATTTCACGTTCCGTACACTAGACGCCTATTATGATGGAGGTTGAACAAAATATTTTATGACGACCCAAGAGAACTATAAATTCCTCTTTAATTTCATACTTACTCTATCATTTTTCGACCCGGGATTTTCGAACGTGCAATAATATCTAGGTCTAAAAAGGTTAAATACGCTTTTCAGTCCCAAGTATGCATAAAGTTTTTTTTAATATCCCATATTCTAGGCATATCTATATTAATATAAAAAGGCTGAAGAGATTGTTCGTTTTTTGTTTGAATGCGCCAATCTCTGGAACTAAACTACCTCAGTCGGATTTGAAAAAAATATTTTTGCTTTAGTCCAATTCTTGAAGAAGGTACATTATCCTTCTTCAAGAATTGGACTAAAGCAAAAATATTTTTGCTTTAGTCCAATTTGACATCACGCTACGACCCGAGCCGAGCAAAACTAATTAGTAATACCAAACAAACCTAAATTAGTCAGGAAGAATGCTAAACGAGAATAAAGTAATAGCGTACAACAAATGTGGATGTTATTTTAGTACAGCCGCCAGCACATCAAGCTACCCGAAACTGTCAAATTTTCCCAATCAACTTTGAACCTTAAGTTTTAGCGACAAAGTTGAAAATCTATTAAAGAAATTTGACAGATTGTTAGTAGTAGCTTGATGTGTCTGTACATTGTGGGGTCTGAACGACTTCCATGCGACTGAAGTCGCGGGCATAAGCAAATTCCACACATTAAACACTTTGTATGTCCCAAATTGTTTTACACGGGTAACAAAACTTGACGTAATAAACTGAGTAAGTCCACAGTGGTCTTACCCTCGTGAATGGAGGTCCCAAATACTTTGCAAGTGCCTTCGGGCGCGTTATAGGACATTGTGGGGTCGGGTCCGCTTGATGGCAGATTTTTGCGGCCTGTAACAATTTTGTGCGGGTGTGATGTAGTTTTGGGCCAGTATGAGACCTTTTGTTTGGTACTCAAGAGGTAATCTTGTCAAATTGGTATGTTTACTTTGTGAAGATGACCAAGGAAGTTTTGACACGGTACAAAATTCAAGATAGCTACTTGTTTTATAATCTGAAATCAGCAGGGAGATTGGATTACCCACCATCTTCTTCTTTGTATTTTTGCCGCTGGCACGACTTGTCTCAGATCTTGCTGGCCCAAAACTTCGCCTTTTCCACGGAAACACGGAGGATCATATGCACATCCACCTAATTTGAGGTCTTATAATACCTATGCACAAAGGGGACACACATCGTCCTTCTAGGAGGCAAAACCCCTATTGGGGGTGAAATCGCTGTAACATCTTTATGCATAAAGGTTTTGTGACTGGGTTCATCTTCTGGTTCTATTACAATCTACTTCGAAACTGCAGATCACGATGCAATTTTCTGCTCAATCGAAATCAATTAGATCCTGCACAGCTTTCCTACCGGCTTCCTGCTTCTCGTCACCTTGGGTGCAATAGAAATTACTTCTTATTTATTTTTAATTGCAACCTTATACAGCAATATTAGGTAAGAAATCGAGGCATTTTCCTGGTATCCCTCTGATATTTCCCAAAGGTAACATTTCACTAAGATACATTGCTTCGTTAAGCCTAATTACCTTTATCTCTTAATTTTAAATGGACCTTCTAGCTTTTAAACGAAAGACTTTTCACTGCAAGAAATGTGTCAAGTTACTGTGTTGGCTAATTTCATTCTAATTAGTTTTTTTTTTTACCGTAAAAACTGAGATAGAAACGCTAGTTTTTTTTTCAATTCAGAAAACTGACAATGCCTGCAGCTACCTGTTTTAATATCAATTATAATGCAAAAAAAAATGTTTTTTTTACTTCATCCAATTTTAAACATATTCAACAGCCACATTATGCCTCATGAATCCAGCCTTACCCCGCGTTTGCACCCAACAAGTTTTGATACTTGTTTTCAACAAGTTTCAAACGAAAATAGTAGTCAGGGCCATAAACGGACCTAACGCGTAGCGGACGTGGCGCGACTCCCTCGTCGCAACATGTATTCTACCGCAAAAAAATTGCATGACTATGCCATATAAACTAATCTTTTGAGCCACTTCCATTCACCATACGGAGAAAAGTCATAACATTTATAATTTAGTATATTTTTGTGATCATACCTTTTCCCAGTCATAACAGAAACTTCTCTAATAAATCGCAAGTTTCAGATTGGTAGCGCCTAAATAAGAAAACTTTCGAAAAAGTCTATTTCTCAAATCAATCTACCAGTTATTGGGTTGAACTAAAATCGCGAAGTTTCACCAATAAATCTGCCTCCAGACTGGCTGTCAACAAGTTTAAAAAATATCGTGTGGCAATACCCTATTGGGCGACTCTATTTAATTAGTCATGGCGAACTTTATATACCTTGAAAAATGTTTTAGGGAGCCAAGTGTAGGCTTTAACCATTTGTCAGTGCGCAGGTATGCATGTCTCTTAAATTGTGAATATTAGGAACAAAGAAAATTCCATTCATATTTCCATACTTAATAATAGAAATTCGACCATTTAACATAACATCACGCCTAAAATCCCCAAAAGGTTTAAGTAGAGGTGTACCTGCCTATACTACATTTCGCCAGCTATGTTTAAGTCCCATGTACAGTCAACAAAGGAGTTAAGTATACAGGAGCGTCGGATATTGTTGAAGTTTACTAAGAAACCGATGGATATTCTCGAATAAAATTTTAGTTTATTAATAGAAAACAAACAGCTCATTTATTAAATTAAATTTCAGTCCAGAACGTCCACCGGTTTCTTAGTAAACTTCAACTATACAACTATATCCGACGCTCCTGTATACTTAACTCCTTTGTTGACTGCACTTTGGGCGCAGTTTGTATTTCACGTTTAATTATTGCCAATGAAATTCTACTTTTCTAATCTAATCATAATATGAGGCAAATGATACTCATTAGCACTATAACAGTGTAATTTCTAACACATTATTTCAGCACTTGGATAATAAATAATAGAAATATAAATAGATAAATTAGAACAGAATTTTCATTCCATGTCTAACCATCTTTCTAACATTTCATTTTTATCTAACATTCCATAACTTACTAACTTAGAACTTATCTTATTGGATGCCTAAATTTGGATTTCCTGTTTGGTCCTTAAATACCTGAATATTTAAGGACCAAACAGGAAGAAAGAAATTGGCGTTACAGCTAAATAAATACACCTTAAAAGTATAAAATCAGAAAACAAAGATTATAATGCCAAAAGGAGTGGTTGATTACAACAGAGAGTAAATAATGTAGAGAGAAAGAGTGTTCTCCTAGAGAGATCTGGAAGAATTCTGATAAGAAAAAAAACCTAATATATTAAATACAACGTGGCAATGCTGCCAGCCTTTTGGGCACTGTTCCTGTTGACAGCGAAGCGGACGAATTTCTAAAACATAATTAAATACAACCACTGCACCAACAAAGAAGCGTAGGCAAACGTAGAAACAATTCCCAAACACACACCAATAGACAATTTTAGAACTTTGTCTACATAGTATACAGCGTGTTACGTAAAGGGTATGGACATATCAAACACACTGATTCTTTTGGTGATAATGAACTACATGGCAACATTTTTTAATACCTATACCTACATAATTATAAAGTTAAGAAACATTTAACTAAAAATCAATTATGCTTCCAATTGAATTCTACACATCACTAGACCAAGTCAGCTGATCGGTGTCAATAAACTACACACAAAAGAACAACTCGGTAAAAGATTTGTTTCCCGCCGCCGTTGCAGCGCCGTGATGTGCGTGTGTGCTAGGCGCACAGACACGTAATGGATAATGTTAATGACCCTCGTAGTGCTGTGACACGTTTGTTATGATTTTAATTTAATAAACTATCGAAATAAAAAAAATATTAAGCATTTTCAAAGTTATTGCTTTTGAGCTGAAACTTTGTACAGAGATTCTGGACCAGATACACTCTTCAACCCGTTTTTATGGATATACCCTTTCCGTAACACGCTGTAGATACATGCCTCTTGTGGTCCGCTGAACCGTTTGGACAGTGACTCAAAATAATCCTCTTTGAAAATAATGCTTCTAGTTTCGGTACCACAAAATATTCACTAGTTCCTTTGACACGAGCATTTTAGGAATTTACTTAGTTTTAGGTCTTAACCTAAAACATGCAAGTGGGTACTAAAAAATATGCAGCTCACATCCTCTAAGAGGTTGTGAGATGCATATTTTTGGACATAATCTCGTTTGGCACATCTAAACGAGGTATTGTTTTCACGAATTTAAATGTGAAAAGTGTACAAGAGAAGGTGGTTAAGCAAATTAGATATTAAAAGAAAAAAATAGGCAAAAAGTCTTGAATACATTCCTTTTTTAGGGTTCCGTAGTTCCTACAAGGAACCCATAGTTTCGTCATGTCCGTCCGTCTGTCTGTCTGTCCGAGGTTTTGCTAAGAGACCGTTAGTACTAGAAAGCTGTAATTTTGTAGGAGTGTGTTATCAATTACGCCGACAAAGTGGTAAAACAAAATTTTGGAAAATATATTTTTTTAGTGTAGCTCCCCTACATGTGAAGTGGGGATGAATATTTTTTTCGTCGTCTACCCCATCGTGTGGGGTATCGTTGAATAGGTGTTCTAAAATGACTTCGGGGTTGCTAAACTTATTTTTCGAAAACGAAATATTGAACTTTAAAGTGCTAATTTTTGTTCAAGTAGGACGTCCCCCCCCCCCCCTCTAAAAGCTAAACTGCTGGCTTGAAAAATCTGGAAAAATTCACGATGATAGTGCATTTCATGAACTTTAACGGAAAATTATAGCGGTTAAGATAACTTTATAAGTTTAGCAGTAATAGTCGTTGAAATTGGGTGTTGGATAATTTTGTACCAAATACAAAATCCTTAGCATTAATCCTTTAAAGTGACTAAGATGAAGTAGTTGCTAGTTTATAACCGGTCGGGGTAAAGACTTGCATTGAAAAACATCCATCGGTTTCTTACTAAACTTCAACTATATCCGACGATCCTGCATAATGATCTCTTTTGTTGACTGTACCTACCTTTCCCGCGTGATTCGTCGTTCGATTCGCGTGAGTATCTGTGGCAGTTGACAAGTTTATAAGGCGAAACTTCAATTTTTTTGTAAAATGGATGTTGATTTTACGGAAAAACTAATCTAAGAGGTCCGAAGTAGACCCAGTATTTACTAAGTCAAAGCGACGACTTTTTGCTCCGATTGCTACAATTGAACTGACTCTCATGATGTTCCGCTACTCGAATCGCGACATAATGTAGTAATGTTTCTTAGTGTAATTCGTCAAGCGGTTTCCCGTCATTATTTTCGCCGCGAAAGTGTGCTAAGGCTTTCTGTGAAACTGGCTCTTAGTTTTCAAGAAAACTACACTCGCAAACAAACAGCTTCCTAAACAAACATACCTCTCAAGAATTTAGTTATCTACCTCAAACGACAATAGCTCGGTATCATTCTAAGCTCTTAAGCCTGGAAACCTATCTTTGCACGAAAAATAACGACGAATGAGATTCGTTCATGTGCCATTTTCTAGGAATACGTAGATTCATTCCATACGTTGCAAAACTCTTAAGAGTTTATGTCTCTTCTCGAGACCTATATGAAAAGATTTTACGAGTATTTTTAAGTTATATCATTATTTCTCAAGTATCCATTCACCATTCACACGGTTTCTTCCTCTATTCGAACTTATTTGATAGTAAAAGCAAAGCACTATTCTAACTTAGTTACGCTTAGCATATTTAGTTGAAAGTAGAGTGGAGCCTGTCCCCATACGATACCAATCATATCGATACCAAGAAATTAAAAAAATTACGATACCTAAGTACATGGTCTTCATAATTATTATGCTGATCTCCCATTACAATCTAATTGTATGGACTTTTTAGACTTGACTTTGTTTCGCTGTGTCTTCTCAGAAAGCCGGCCAGGAACACCCGAACTCATAAAAAAAAAGCTTTAATAAAAGAGTTAATTGACCAATTTTCAAAATAAACGCTATTTACAAATTAATGTCTAAAACATTTACCACCTTTTGGGCTTCATCGGAGTTGAGTTAACAAAATCTGGATGAATTCATCTGTGACAAAATCTGAACCAAAGATACATAGCAATATCCATATAAATCAAAGTTTGTCAAGGTAAAGTTAGTTAGATGGCTAAAACTTGGCAAATGAACTGTCGGCGGTCCGAACCAGATGTACCGTTTGCCAAATTATGCTCGTTAGTCTGCACAGAGCCTTATTCCGTGTTCATTAGAATTGTGGTTGTTCATTTGAATTGTGGTTTAAACATTTGTGCAGGCTGATTAATTGTTGATATTGTGACGTTTTAATAGTGCTATCGATACCTATGTGACGTCAACGTGAGAAAAGTCCAATTTCAGAAGATATGGTCTAGTCTTTATCACTTCTCTTGGCAGAGGAATTGGTGAACGCAGTTTGTTAATAGGTATACGTTATGCTTCGTTCTCAATATTCTCATGTAATTCACCAGTATTATCTAGCCCTTATATTGATGAGTACAATGTCCTCGTGATATTGATAGTGTGTTGAAAGCATAATACAACTAATTTGACATGATTGATGAGTACAATAAAAACCATATTAATATACATACAATCATTATGATTTTTTGTCAGATTATTCTACAAGCAACATACTAAAGTACTAATGTTTTAATTTTTTAGTCCAAACAATAGATTTTTTGTAATTAAATAATTGCTTCATATTTAGCAATAGCTAATTTTGCAGTAGCCCACCGGACACAACACCCGTCTGGTTGGAGGATCTTCCGTTTTATATGGAGGCCGAGCAAACTTTACATCCTGTTCCTCATACCTCTATAAATCCATACTATTTAGGTAGGTATGTCATAGGTGTATAATTTACGAGTACGCCACCTTAAACAAAAACAAAATCAAAAGTTCATTAAGCTCAAGTTAGCTACAAACTTCCTTGTCTAATGTTCGTTGTCAGACCCAGAAGTTAAGTTATGCGGCAGTTTCACAAGCTCTACTAGTTTATAAGAAGAGGGGTGTGTGAACTACTTAGACGGTTAATTTGAGGTTAGACTGGAATCAATACAATACCATCAATATCATAGTGCGTATAAAGTTGACCCAAAAATATTTGTTTTGTAATGTAGCTACTGTCTGCTACTCTCACATTATTCAAAGTACGTATCAATGGTATACAATAATTTAATTCAAGTTTTGCAAATAAATAATTGCATGCGATTTCTGTTTACACCGTGCCTCGGAAAGCACGTTAAGCCGTTGGTCCCAGCTGTCATTCGTGGATCTTTGACAGTCGTTACGGGTAGTCAGAAGCCCGAAAGTCTGACAACCAGTCTCACCAAGGGGTATCGTATTACCCAGTAACTGGGTTTTGGAGGTCAGATAGGCAGTCGCTCCATGTAAAATACTGGTATTCAGCTGCATCCGGTTAGACTGGAAGCCGACCCCAACATAGTTAGGAAAAGGCTAAGCTGATGATGATAATGATGATTTCTGTTTACACCAAGAAGGCAATTATTCCATGCAAGTTTTGCCTCGTCTTTAAACACAGAGTTGCACGTCCTTATACAATTGATTCAAGTAACTATTACCCGTATTTGCATTGTCAAATATTTCATTCAATTTTCTTGAACATTTTCTCAAGAACCTCTTTTATTAAAACTAGTTTCTTTCTCTCATGTTTGAATGATACCTAAAAAATGTTCATGCCAGAATTGAAAGCTATTTTATTGCACGTTCTATTTTATAGCATGTGCACTTTGATTGTGCCTACAATGCTGTTTACACGTATACCAGATTTGAACGACAACTAACTTGCCCGTATCATACAACAATGTACGTGTTATTAAGCGGGTACCAGTAAATTGTAGCTTCAGTTTTATGGTATGCCACAGCAGGTAATAAACTTACACTGTGTAAATGGAGCTTAAATTCAACAGATTGTGTGAAAGGACTTATTAGAACAACTACAGGAGGATGAGGAACAGTGATGGCCCATTGGCAATGGCCGCGACTTACGAGTTGTAGGTCGTGGGTTCGAACCCAAGCAGGCACTTTACTTTGCGTAAATTATTTCATCCCCACTGCTCTTAAAACGGTAAGGAAAACATTGTGAGGAAACCAACATGTCCTAGAACCAAAAATTCGAAAACATGTTACATATATAATACCAATCCACTCCAAAATAGAGGAGGCCTGTGTCCCAACAGTGGGAACATTATAGGCTGATTATCCTACAGGAGGATAATGATGAACTTTTTTCTTTTATATTCAGAAATTCCGTTTAAGTTATAAACGACGAGGTTTCAAATACAGACGCTGTATATTACAGAGTTCTTCAAAGCTAAAGTTCAGTTCGTCTAAAGTTTCAGAACTATTCGTCGAAACCTATAGGTACTGGCGTTATCACAGCCAGATGTGTTATGTGGCGGCTTGCCAAACTATGCGAGTTAGTCTTACTGAGTTACTTACCTCATTGAATGAAACGTTTTGCTCATTAACTTTATTGGTACTCTAATGGAGATAGTTGCTTGGAAGACAGTTTGGGGTTGGCCAAAACAATTTCGTATAAAGTAACAAGTCAGGGCTTAACGGTGGATGATGATGATGGATGGATGGTCCGGGGCGAGAGGGAGTGGGAGGCAGTCACCTCCTTCTGCGAAGCAGTCATGCTAGCGAAGGAAGTGGCGGGATGGCTGAGGGAAAGAGCCTCCCGTCCCAGCCACCGCGGGAGACGCTCCGTGCGTCGGGTGCCGCGTGACGAGTCCTGGCCACCGTAGCCGCGGGCCTGCGGGCGGAGAGTAATGGGTAGCTCACCGTCCGATCAGGACTAGGCCCGTGCCGGACGTCGCGTACGTGTTCCACGCGCGCCTCAAAGAGATGTCAGCATCAAGGAAGGGGCCCGTTAGAGTCGAAGCCTGCTGGGTCAGCGGGATTGTCCGAAAGGGTTACCGCTGGCCCGGAACATAAAGGGCTAAGGAAGGAACACGGGTCGGTTTTAGTCGTAAGAGTCTGACACTCCCTTCCGCTCCACCCAGAGCGGGAGGGGTCATTTGATGATTTCCCATCCTCAAAAAAAGGGCTTAACGGAACCACGTCAATTCATGACATAATGGTGTGGTTTGATTGAACTGTCAAAATACATGTTGTCCGTGCTGTTGACGTTTCGATTCCTTGCCTTTATCAAGACATGATATTGAAGTGGTCTGCACGTGGTAAGACTTCGTGGGGAATAATACAGAATTAACGTCCTGGAAAGTCAATTATTTTGCAAATTGACTACGAACTTAAATTGCCCTCAATTCTCAACTTTCATTCTTTAACAGTTGTATGAAATGGCTGTGACACAGCAAATTGCCATCCAGCCTTTTCTAATTTATTCTAATCACCTCTGACAGCAGTAAGCGAATCGCAACCTTATTGCAACAAATCTAAAGATCATTGTGATTTTGACAGACTTGGCAATAGCAGCAAACCCATAGCAACCTTATTGCCACGATAATAAAGATCACTGTGATTTTTAAAATAACTGTGCACGGACTGTAGTGTGTCAATAGGCAAGAAAGGAACAGAGTTAGCGGCATGAGCTAGACTCCTTCTTAATGGATTAGCCCCAGTGGCGTAAAGTAACTATACTATATAACTGTGGCATTGGGGCAAAATGCCACGGGCCCCCAACCAGAGGGGGCCCCCGGCCCGAGAGGGCCATGAGCACAGGAGGATCCTAAAGTTTATAGTGGCAAACTTTTTTTGAAAATGTGCAACAAAGGATCATCATTCAGGTTTCGAACATTTTGTAGGTACCTTTTCCCATTGTTAGTAAAAATTTTTGGACAGGACCTCATGCTCAGCAGTAGCGTTTGCGACCCCTAGACCAACGAAGCAGTCAGGTGTTAAATGTTGTAGGGGAAAATATGAAATCTACGCGGAATAAGTCGCGGAAAAGTGCTAGTAAAAAAAACTATAACGTTGGTTGAGCATCTTTACATTGAGGGAGGGCCCCATCCCTTGAATTTTCCACGGGCCCCAAACGGTATAGTTACGCCACTGACAGGCCCACAATCGCAGTAGACCGGGAAAGGTGGAAAGAGGGAAGAGAGGCTTTTGCCCTACAGTGGGACAACACAGGCTTATAATAAACTTGGTCTCAGCAGCAAATATATGAAGAGTCAGGACTGGTAACGCTGAAGCAAGCGACGACGTACAGTCCGTATGAGAAGTAGCTTGTCCTGAGGACCCGCAGCCTTCGGTAGTAAATAAGAAAATTTCCTTGACTGCACCAATGACTTTTGAAATTGTGAACCAATGAGTAATATCTACCAGGCAACAGAATTGACACGTATGGACGCAAAAACAATCTCTTATTATGTCCTTTGGAAAATGAGCTTACCACAGCAGTGTTTGAAAATTTTTCGATATCGTATATTGGTTGGAAAGATATCTCTAACCTCAAGTCACTACCAACCGACTTCTAAACTATCGTAGAACTTCTAACTTCAGTAGTTTAGACTCAGACCAGAGGAATTGACGCGGAAATAATGCTGCATTGAAAATACGTTCTAACTTACCACGGAATATCTGGAAAGATCGTTGTAAGTAAGCGACTGGGAGTCGTTTCATAGCCTTGCAGACTTGGGAATTGTTTTCAGAATTAGAGCATACAAGGAAGCGTGATTCTATGGGTACTTAAAGATTGGTTTATAGTTAAAGGTTCACTTTATTCTAATAAATACATATACGTACATAAACTCACACCCGTGGAGGTATGCAGAAACTACAGAACGCCACCTCGACCTCCTACGATTCTTGAGGGGACTACATGACCTAAAGCGCAGTCACTGTCGAACTGCATAGAAAAGAAAGAGAAGCGCGATGACACAACGCTGGTAATTTATTGCAAAATATAAAGCAATTACCTATTTATTTTTAAAATCTAATATTATAAAGGCGAAAGTTTGTGAGTGTGTGTGGGGGTGTGTTTATATGTTTGTTACTTCTTCACGCTCAAACGGTTGGATTAATTTTGATAAAATTTGGTATGGAGGTAGCTGACACCCTGGATTAACATATAGGCTACATTTTATCCCAATATTCCCACGAGATCGAAACTTATGCGGGTGAAGCCGCGGGGCGCAGCTAGTAATAAATAATCCATCATTGAATGCAGTTTGACATTAGAAATTTAATGGTAAATTTTTAATTAAAATTGTTAATGAAGGGATAAACTGCTTTTAAAGACAATTAAGAGGTGTATTTGACGATTTTTTTGATGCATTAATCTATGTTTAACTAGCTTCTGCCCGCGACTTCGTACGCGTATCCTGTTGCTTATGCCAGCGACAACGGGGTCGTCAAAAATTCTAAGAGCCCGGGGACGGGAAAACAGCGTGATGCGCGAGACGATTCGAGACGTTTCAGATCTTTCATTTTTGTAAGTCAACAGGAAATGCCCATCAGACTAAACAACTTTTGCTAAGACGTCATTCCTATATGTTATAGTGTCGCTGGGCTTTGGAGTTCCACAACAGGTGTTCCAGATCTTTAAATTTATTCTCACAGTAGAAAATGCTCTTCACGTGCAATATTTTTTGCTATGGCACCATTTTTATATCTCTTAGGTATACTTTAGCTGATCTGTTGCGGTTCTGCATCAGGTGTTCCATTTTCCAAAATAAATTAGTGATAGTTTGTTGATTTACAGAAACACTCAAAAGATGCGTCTCATACTGTACTATAGCTTAGATCCCTCAAAAACTATTTGGCTTAGTAAACTCAAAATTTGAAAGTTATGTAGTTAATTTACTGGTAAGAGACGTCAGGTTAATAAGGAAATTTAGGAGACGTCGAATAACAGAAGTGTTATAATTTACTGTAACACTTCTGTGTAAAACGTTCGTTGTTTTTCCCTCGGTCTCATTCAATATGTAAGTACAGCGAGTCAGGACTGGTGACGCGGGAGCAAGCGACGTACAGTTGTCCGTGTGAGATGCAGCTCGTCCTGAGGTCGACACCCGTAGCCTTCAGTGTCTGCCCCTGTGACTTATTTCTTGTCATTGCGAAGCACACGCTCACAGGAAACTGCACGCGCTTGAATTGAAAGGGGTAATTGTGGCCGGGTGTCACCATTGCCAGGATCGCCCAGAAGACACGATGGAGCACACGGTGGAGGTCTGCCCCGCTTGGGCGGAGCACCGCCGTGTCCCCGTAGAGGCGATCGGCAGCGGCCGCGACCTCTCGCGTCCGGCCCTGGTGCAAGCCATGGTCCGGGGCGAGAGGGAGTGGGAGGCAGTCACCTCCTTCTCCGGGCGTCGGGAGCCACGGGAGTACTCCCGGCCACCGTAGGCGCGGGCCTGCGGGCGTAGAGTAATGGGTAGCTCACCGTCCGATCAGGACCAGGCCCGTGCCGGACGGCGCGTACTTGTTCCACGCGCGCCTCAAAGAGATGTCAGCATCGAGGAGGGGCCCCATAGGGCCGAAGCCTGCCGGGTCAGCGGGATTGTCCGAAAGGGTTACCGCTGGCCCGGAACCTAGAGGGCTAAGGAAGGAACACGGGTGGGTTTAGTCAGTAAGAGTCTGACACTCCCTTTCGGTCACCCAGAGCGGGAGGGGTCATTTGATGACTTCTCATCCAAAAAAAAAGGGGTAATTGTGGGGAATCGGTGGTATACGTGGTATAAACACTGTCTCGCCGACACCACAACCCGTTAGAATTTCCGCCTCAATGATATTTCTCTGCAGCGAGACGACTTTGAGCCGGGTCCCATTGCACAGTTTCGGCAGAGTGAGATTCCGAAAAAGCATAATTGGGACACCGACCTTTAGCTTACTGGTGTGCGCTGGTAGTTCACTTGCACTGAGGAAATTCAGAAATTCTACGGGGTAATGTGTAGCGTCATCTTGGTCGACAACAGTGTTTATTGAAGTGTAGATCACTTTTCCCTCAATTTCCGCGAGAATGCATTCATTGATCGCTGAAAGTTGGTCGTTTCTGGGTGTTAAAATGGCTCGTTCACACACCCAAGAATTATCTTGGTGCGGTATCCTATTAATGTCCCCGTACACCAGGCGTATCAAATCTTCTAAGGTGGACACCACTCTCCCAAGTATCTCAGGTTGAACCACCTGGCCACCGTCTACTGGTAGCGTTCCCTCACCCAATTTTAAGAGAACATCAGAAAATTCTTGGGCGTGTACGTACATTCCCGCCAAGCTGTGCTCTCATATTCATCGTTAAGCGCAACCTATGAATATGTGGCCATAATAAAGAGCATTTCAACAAAGCATTCACCTCATCAGCCCTAGTTCCTCGCGTCACCACAGGCAGCGTTTGTCGGAAATCGCCGCTTAACAGAACTGTAACGCCACCCATCATTTGCTGGTTCCTGCGGATGTCCTGCAAAGTCCTGTTTACCGCCTCTACTGCTTTTCTGTTCGCCATAGTGCATTCATCCCACACGATTAAAGAGCAATCTTTAAGCACGCGCCCTTTGTCGCTGTTGCTGTTGCGTTTGGAGTGTCAACTCCACAAACAACAAATGTGCTTGGTAAGATATAACTTAGAACCAAAAGTTTGACTTGACTTTATGATAGTGTAGCTTGTTGTACCACCAATCAATCTGTTTAGTAACATTGGTGTGAAACTTCCCATACAATTAGATAGGACATGTATAGTTCTCAGATTTCATAACAGTATCGTTCCTAATGCACATAAAAAATGCAAAAACTTAAAAAAAAGAATTTTACGATTTAAAAAAATAATAATACGGGATTTGAACTCGCACCATTTAGTGCGGTAAACGGTCGCCTGACCATACCGCTATATTCCCTGTTGACATATTGTCGAAATAGCTGTTCCCTTGCAATTTATAATATTACTGCCCCGCTCCTTTATAAAAATAGCGTGATTGTTATGTTTCCAGGGTTAAATTTTTATTAACTAAATAAATAACATGTCATTTTGGGCATTCAATTATTTTGTGCATTCAATTACGAACCAAAACCTTTTAAAATCAATATTGCTTACCTCCCATAACATACGGCGTGATAATATGTAGCCTAAAGCCTTCCTTGGTTTACAAAGAACATTTTTGCTGAATTTCAATTCAATCTATCCAGTAGTTTTGGCGTGAAGCCGTACCATACACACAGACAAACAGACAAACAGACAAAAATTCTAAAAAGTCACTTTTTGTCATCAGTTACGTTTTTCTAACAAAAGCCACTTATTTTTTCTCGAAAATTCTCAATGTACAGTTTTTCTTTCGTTACTGTTTTATTATCTATGTTTAATGTTTAATTATGATTTGAGTTCCATCACTGTATTAAAATAAAACTTGAAAATATAATTTCCTTTTTTTTTGGTCAAAATTATTTATGGTTTAAGCAGTGTATCTCACTGCTTTTATACACAAAAAGGTACACGATTCAGTGAGCTACGCCGCGCGGCGCCGCGCGGCGCTGCGCTGCGTAGCTCGACGTAGTAGACACTGAATTGTGTACCTTTTTGTGTAGTAGATAAGGTCTGTAATTGTATTTCTATCTTGAAAAATGCGCGTCGCGTCGCGTCTCGGTGTGAACTGACCCTAAGAGGCCAGCTAAACTGGTTTCGTTACCGCTAACGACGTGCCGCCTAAATCATTCAAAGAATCGCGGATTTGGATGTTAAATATAAAAAGTCATGTTTTGTTATTATTTGGTGAATTTCATACGTAGCTGTCAGTCGTAAACCCCAAAAGGTTACGATCTCACGCATGCCAGTTATGTATATTTACCTAAGATCCATGAAAAAGGGTGCTGAAATTTATGCAAAGGATAGGATTTCCCTAATATTATGTTAGGTATAGAGCTAAGAGGAACAGGTTTTAAAGTTCACTCATCGCGTATTAAACTGTGATTGCGCGATGCAGGATATTTTTGGTTCTAGGCTTTAGGATATGCTGGTTTCCTGGATGTTTTCCTTCACCGTTTTGAGAGCAGTGGTGATGAAATAATTTACCAAAGTAAAGCGTCTGTCTGAGTTCGAACTGCAACCTACAACTCGTAAGAGTCCACCAGTGCTCACAAAACAGCTTGTAAGCAGTGAACGTTTCAAATAAACCAATATCACAATGATGAAGAAGATTCTCTATATCAAGTTTAATATAAACGTACAATAACGATTATTGCTAAGCTTTATGTAAAACGAGCAACTACAATAGGCAGAAAAAGCTCAGGGTTGAAGAAAGAGACACCCAATTTACATAGAATCATTTACAAGGACAATAAGGTAATACTTCTCCTCTCATTCCCATTAAATACTGACAAGTTATTAAAAGCGACAAAGTGCTTTGATGCTGATAAAGCGTCATAATAAGGTATTAATGTTGACATTTATTTGGTTGATAATATTATATTTCCTACAGCCTACAGCATCATAGTGCTGCGGTTTTTAATTTTGTAGACTGCACGGAGATGCGGTACCCGTCTGTTATACCCTGTGTAAAAGCGCAGCACCGGACACCGAAGCGGTATCCGGTGCGGTGTGATTCCACCTTATGTTCCTGCGCACCCTGGACACTCGGCCAAGCAAACACCTTGCTGAGAGTGAGCTTAGCTATAAAAGGCTGGTCAGTATAGGTAGGATTTTTTACTACAGAATGAGCCTGCTACCTATTCTCATATTTTTACCGACTTTACAAAAAGGAGGAGGTACTATGTTCGGGTGTTTGTATGTTTTTTTTTTTTGTATGTTTGTTCATCGAATACGCCGCCAATTATCGACGGATTTTCAAAATTCTTTTTTTGTTCGAAAGTAGATAGTTCTGAGGTGGTCCCATTGTCACCAAGTTAGGATCTGATGATGGGATCTTAGAGAAATCGAGGGCAACCCTCAAATTTTATAGGCTCACTTATTGTTTTTCGCATATTTTATGAAGTATCTTGTGTATTTGTGTATGGTTGTCACCATCTCAGGTAGCTGGGCTGATGATGGAAGGTACAACTCCTTAACAGTAAGAAGTTACTCGAACAGGCAAGGACTGTTTTTACCGACTTCACAAAAAGGAGGAGGTACTATGTTCGGGTGTTTGTATGTTTTTTTTTTTTTTGTATGTTTGTTCATCGAATACTCCGCCAATTGTCGACGGATTTTCAAAATTCTTTTTTTGTTCGAAAGTAGATAGTTCTGAGGTGGTCCCATTGTAACCAAATTAGGATCTGATGATGGGATCTTAGAGAAATCGAGGGCAACCCTCAAATTTTATAGGCTCACTTATTGTTTTTTTCGCATATTTTATGAAGTATCTTGTGTATTTGTGTATGGTTGTCACCATCTCAGGTAGCTGGGCTGATGATGGAAGGTACAACTCCTTAACAGTAAGAAGTTACTCGAACAGGCAAGGACTGTTTTATTTAGTAAATTGTTTTGATGTTTGATAGGGCATTTGCCACATTTGGTCTCATGATCATCAAGTCATGACCTGATGCTGCAGTCAGGATAGTCTGTAGAGTACCTAACTCCTCGACAACTAACAGTAGATATATCGTGTTTAGGCTCATTGAAAAGGGCTCGATGTGTGGATAAACGTACTGTTACTGAGGAACACCGAAGGCCTGATGCTGAAGCCAGGAGCATCAGAAAAAGTACAAACCTTGAAATTACAGCACCGTAGTCGTGTTTGGGCTCATTTTAAACAGGACTAATTTTAAATTCAATGCAATGTTGACATAAGTCTGGCCTGATGCTGCAGCCAGGATTATCAGCATCTAATCTAAAAACTAATAAAAGGAGAACTCCTCAACAATTAACGTCCCTGCATCGAGAAAAGGAATATTTTATAAAAAGGCGATGGGCAAGTTGACATTAGGCTATTTTAACTTAGATAAATTACAAACTGACCCACTAAAAAGTAAAAAATAAAAACTTTTTTACAAAAAAAACAACCGACTTCCAAAAAACACTATAAAGTGAAAAATAACTTTAATTTCGGAAGTCGGTGGCAAAGAACAAAAATACAAATCCAAAGACACCGACTTCCGAAATTAAAGTTATTTTTCACTTTATAGTGTTTTTTGGAAGTCGGTTGTTTTTTAAATATGAGAATAGGTAGCAGGCTGAATATGTAAAAGGGAATGATGAGAATAGAAGATGAGATGATGAGAATAGGTAAAAGGCACAAATCCGCACGAACAATAATTATTAATAATTATTGTTCGTGCGGATTTGTGCCTTTTAAACAAGAAGTTTTCAACAAAACAGATCACAAGATCAAAAACTTAACATTTTATGGTAACCACAATAACAGGTTACCCAACCAAACTAAACAAAGTCCAAGCAAACAAGACCAGCAGGGTAATTGCGTAACACACTATCAGTAGCAATGGGTTTCATTTTGACAGTTCAATAACATTCATTGCGTTATTTGCGTTGTTGAGCAGACACATTTTTCAAACATATGGAGCAATGGATTAGAAATATGCTTCAAAATTATTCAAATTGAGAGTAATAGTGTGTTACGCAATTAGGGTGCAGGGCCACAGCGCTTTAACGTACCTATGTAAGTATTTAAGTTCGGTTGAGCAAAAGGCGCTTCAAGGGTTCTGAATCACAATCACAGCCGGAAAGGACTTTCTACGTTAAAATTACAAATTCTTAAGTACAGTCAGTGACCTGCATAACCCGATCCCTCTCTCCTCCTCTTCTTCGTAAAAGGTTTCTTAAAATGCAGAGCACTGACCGTACGCTTCGCAATACAAAAGTTGAACCCTATTAGCGGTGCTAAGAAGGGACGGATATGACACAGGGAAAGCAGCAGGTTAGCTTTAAATAAGAAAAGAGAGTTGTATCATTACAACGTGGGGCTATACATTAATGTCCTGTTGTAGGGTTGGTAATTACGAAAAGCTGGGCTCTGATTACAGCCGGTCGATTCTGCAAAAATCTCACCGTGAAAACTTGCGTGAAAAAAAATCAGAAAAATATTATCATATATTTTTCAGACTTTTTTCTTCAGGATATATGCTAGGTAGATAGTGTGTTAAAAACATAATACAACTAATTTGTTACGATAGAAAAAAAACATGAAGACGCCTCTAAAACTTTCTTTTTACAATAAAAACCATACTAATATGTATACATACAATTAATATGATTTTTTGTCAGATTATTCTACAAGCAACATACTAAAGCACTGTGTTTTAATTTTTTTGTCCAAACCATAGATTTTTTGTAAATAGATAATTGCTTCATATTTTGCAAAAAAAATGCCAGCGCGCAACGTTGTGTCATTGCGCTTCTCTTTCTTTTCTATGCAGTCCGAGGTCTACCGTAATGTAGTTCCCGTTTATTTTTCGATAGCGCAGCGCCTAGAAGTACTTAAAACCTACATCGGACCGTCGATGCGGAAAGAAGAAGACATGTAACATGAATACATTTATGTACCTATTGAAACTATCCTTGTATGACCCTCTCCGTCACAAACCATTTAAGTCGGACGTTTCAGTTTCAACCAGGGCTCTGAACCGGTTTAAAAAGAGCGGTTAATTTCGATTAAGTACCGGTAAATATATCGTTCCTTCATTAACCGGTTAAACAAGTGAACTGTTCTTATGAAACCCAAATGATAAAGGTTACCGGTTACTTAAGCACAAACGGTTTTGACACCCAAATTAACCGGTTAATTCCGTAATAAAATTTTGTAACTAAATGATATCGCAACGTCCAGACCGTGCTCGCGAGAGTGGCGGGGCCGGGGGGGTTCAAACTTGGTTTTAACCGGTTAATTTCTACTATCAAAACCAAAATTTATGAAAAACCGGTTTCCCGCATAAACCGGTAAAGTGCAAACCTTAACCTAAATTGATTTCGGTTTGGGGTCAATGACCGTAACCGGTTAAGAATTTCAACCGCTTTCCGAGCCCTGGTTTCAACAACACGACTACAGGCTGACCGGTTCGTTACCCCTACACTATAGTGAGGTCTCGCACTTACTACGACGCCGCGACGACGTCACGTCATCGTCAGCCTGTGATTGTTCATACAAGAACGAGCGCCTGAGAGTTTCCTACGAGCATTGTTTTGCATAATTTGATACATTTGCTCCGAGTCACAGTTGAGTGATCTTGGAACTATTTGTTGAAGAATATGGTTGGTAGGCTGTGATATAAGTGGGGAAGTAATCATCACGATCTGCCTAGGTCTTTTTCCCAACTATGTTGGAGTCGGCTTCCAGTCTAACCAGATTCAGCTGAATAACTACCAGTATTTGGTCACTGGGTCGTCTTAGGGGCGGATGTGGGGAAGTAATGTGGGATGCAATTTATTAGGCTGTGGACAGATTTGTTTTGTGTTGGGTCAAGCTAAATCCAAGCTTGGGAAACTACCCATAACAATATCAGGAGAAATAAATGTAGCAGTGGTATTAGCGTTAACGCCGCATACCAATACAAAAAGTTTCACACGAATTCCAAAACCAATCTCAGCCACCAAACCATGATTTATACCTTCATATAGGTAAAACAAACAACAATGAAACAAACATACAAACTCATTCAAAACGTTTAAAACCCTTTGAGTAGTTGTAAAACGCAATACGGAATGCGTCGCGTTCGCGTTCAAACAACAAATTGTGCGGGGTGGCAAAAACTGTATGAAAATTTGGCCCACTGCAAAGTTTTCAGTAAAAATGTTTTCTACCCGCATTTTGTTGTTACTATTTTGCCACGACAAATGATAAATGATTTCATTTCTGTGTTGGTTTGTACTTACATGTCAATCATATTTTAAAAACTAGATGAGGTGGTCCGTACGTACAGTTATATAATTTCCCTCTGACAGCAGTAACCTAACAGCACCCTTATTGTAACAAGAATAAAGATCACAATGATTTTGACAGACTTGTCAGTGGCAGCAACTCAACAACAACCTTAAAAGAATGAGAATAAAGGTCACTGTAATTTTGACAATGATGTAAAATGAGAAGTACATTATCTGTGAACGGACTGTACTCTGAGAAGAAAGGCTGAAACAAAAGTCTAAAGCCAAAGAGGTCACAGTCTCTTTTAAAGTCCAGCACGCGTAACATGACCACAGTAGAAAAGAAGTTTTGTCGACGAAAGAAATGACAGATTGTAGACTGATTTCTAAAGAAATCTGTAATTTTGTCTATTCATCCGTCGACAAAACCCGTTGCTATGGTGGTCGGTCATGCTACGTGTGCAGACATAATCTTGGTTAGGTCACGGTTTTTGCGTTTGTTTGTCCCGGTAACTATAGCTATTGTAAGGGGTTTGCATTTTTGCTCTCGGATTTTTTGGGGAATTCTGATCGGCGCGGCGGGCCTGATGGATAGTGCGTATAAAAAACATTAAACCAAGGGAATTGCCGACATAAGGCAGTCATTAGACTGTCTCATGGCTGCCTTTCATATTACAGGCACTCGTCTATCTTACTAATTAGAACACAGAAATACTGCATCTCAACATGATATAGGTAGGTATATTAAACGAAATCGGTTAAGCCTTTTCACGAGAA
Source organism: Oligia strigilis (assembly GCA_951800025.1). Classification (NCBI taxonomy): domain Eukaryota; kingdom Metazoa; phylum Arthropoda; class Insecta; order Lepidoptera; family Noctuidae; genus Oligia; species Oligia strigilis. The sequence goes on along the minus strand of OX637563.1, from coordinate 6,302,200 downwards.
GCTTTACTACTGCTACAACATATGAGCTGTGTTCCTTTGATTACCAACACAGCTCGTATAAGAGCTTTGATTAGCACAATAGGTAGGTAGGTGTAGCGGTATCTACAACGCCACATGGGAACAACGCGTCATACTGACGTCACACAAATCCTGCATCGCGCAAGCAGAGTTTACCGCGCAATTAGCATAGATACAACGGCCCGACATGAATCATTGGGCAGTTGCCCGCCAGACATAACACCCGTCTGGTCGGAGGATCCTCCCTTTTCTATAGAGTATGAGTGAACTTTACACCCTGTTCCTCATACCTCTATACTGGTGACCCCGAGAATGAACGTCAGCGCAGCCTTCGTGCACCTACTCCAGCGTGACGTCATCATCATCACTCCCGCAAGCTTTAGAGCGGCGAGTCACCCAGCCAGCCAGCTTCCACGGCTTCAACGGGTATCCTGACCACCAGCATGCAACGACCGCGCATTCCTGGTCATCACCCTCAGCCTCATCAGCAACCTCGGCACAGCACACTGCACTTTCGGCCGGCCCACAAGCAGAGCCCTTGAAATACGCTCTCCTGGTCGACGCCAGCAGTCAGCCTCAACCCGGCGCTGTACCACATCCGACGCACTGGAGCATATAACGCAGCGCCACCCCGACACCCCGACTCACTGGGGACATCTCTGCAGACAGTTCCGACTCACCGTGAACTATGCGGCAACCGGTTCCGACTCACTGGAACCTCAGCTGGCCTGGCAAGCATCGCAAGATACAAGACTCAGCCCACTATCGACCTCCGGTCTCCGGGGGGGAGTGATGTAGCGGTATCTACAACGCCACATGGGAACAACGCGTCATACTGACGTCACACAAATCCTGCATCGCGCAAGCAGAGTTTACCGCGCAATTAGCATAGATACAACGGCCCGACATGAATCATTGGGCAGTTGCCCGCCAGACATAACACCCGTCTGGTCGGAGGATCCTCCCTTTTCTATAGAGTATGAGTGAACTTTACACCCTGTTCCTCATACCTCTATATAGGTACGTCACTTGAAGCGAGCTGTTAAATGGCCCCGTTCAAAGAGATTACTCACTCACATTTGAAGTTTGAAATCACATAGCAAAATACCAGTCACAGAGCAAAAGCAATGTAGGTATCTTTGTAAGTACGTAGATAATCCCAGAATAACAAAACGTAATTCCACTTCACGCAACTTCTTCAATATAATAAAACCAATTAAACACTAAAGCAGTAGGTAAGGAACTAAGGACCATTAGGTATGTAAGCCGTTTTTCTCACTGCTCCCAAAACAGGATTCAGCAAATTCTCACTGCTCCATAATTTCCAAGTATAATTACTTCTACAATTTCATTAAAATTCGCCGAAAGGAACTCTCGTAGGTGAGAACAGGAAACCAAATAAATCTTTTTGAAGGATTGTTCGAGAAACCGTAGGGGGAAATGTTCTCACTTTGCTGCATTTACTTATTATTTAAGTACGTAATAGCTGCATCCGGTTAAACTGGAAGCCGACCCCAACATGTTGGGAAAAGTCTAGGCAGATGATGATGAAGGCCTTCCGTGCGTCTCGGGGACCTACAATTGGTGTGGGTGCGAGATGTATGGTGAATTTGGTTGGTATCTACTATTTTAAACTAGATTCAACATACGAAATAAAAATTCCGTAAGTATGTACCATCCAGTTCAGTGTGGGTAGGTATGTCAATAGGTAATTATGGGAAAAAATATAAAAACAGCTGAGAATTTGAAGAATACCTATTTTGTGTTCTCGGTACATTTTGCTTCAAATGCAAAACTAAAACTAAATTCAAGAAAATACCCTGTTCTGTGATCACAGTTGTTTTTTTTTTAAAAGAGCACCTTTATTCCTCTACAAATAAAACCGCACTGCAGAAAACCGACTACTTTATTACCACATTCATTTAGAAATTCCAAACTACAAACTCGACCAATTAAAGTTCTCAACAAACGGTTCCTGTTTCTATTTCAGCAAAGATATTAAGCATTGCGACGTTCAACGTGTAAAATACGGTAATCTGCATCCCAGCGCCTGCACAAATACTGTTAGCAACGTGTGTTCATTGTACAACTAAGCGCCTGTGCAAAGTTGGTGATGAGATAACTTCAATGTTATTGGAAATGGAAACTTTCATAGTAACACTGCTTGGAACTAGCCTAGATTTGGTTTAGGATTTTGCGAAAATTTCAATAATAATATCTGGACGTGTAACACGTGAATTAATTTAAACAAAGCCAGTTGGTAGTTTGATCAAAAGAATTGCTAGTCACAAATCATTAACCTTTTGAACGCCAGAGCATAAAGGCACGCGCGTGCCCTCCACGCCAAGCCACAATTTTAAATATTTAAGGTAGGTATACAAATAAAAACACACAAAAGTAATGATTTACTTGTTTATTTCGTGATAAAGTGCACCGCATTTTTTGTCAAATATTTTTGTCACTCGTAATAGGATAGGCGACACACGACTGGCGTACAGGGCACGCGCTTGCTTGTCACGTATAAATGTGACAATGGCGTTCAAAGGGCTAAATGGCGGTTTCTCATATTCATAGTATCTACTAAAAATTGCTTTCGTTTTATAATTACTTCCGTTTTATGAATCAAACTTGAAAAGTAAGCACAGTAACACGACGCCTGATGAATAACATTAGCAACGTGTGCACAGAGATAGCATTTGCTTGCTTATTTTTACCGACTTCAAAAAAACGGAGGTTATCAATTCGATACGTATGTAGGTATGTAATATTATTGGAATTGCATTATATTCACATATGATGATCTATTAGGGCTTCCAAACAAATATACAAAATTTTATAGACGTATGTATGTATGTATGTATGTATGTATGTATGTATGTATGTATGTATGTTTGTCCACGCATATCTCCGGAACTATTAATCGAATCGTGACAATTTTTTTTTTATTGGCTTACATTTACTTCAACTTAGGGAACAGTGCAAGTTTCATCAAGATCGATTCAGTAATTTTCAAGATATGGGCTAATACGTGTAAGTGTGACGGCCTGGCTTGTTGATACGAGCTACGGGTGTAGTGTCAAAGGGAAAACATCTCAAAACCTTGGTCAAATTCTAGTGCAAAAACTAAAAATTACGAAATAAAAAGTAATTTAAAAAAATTAAACCGACTTCAAAAAGAAATTAACTCAAAATTATGAAATAACTTTAATTTCGGAAGTCGGTGGCATAAAACTAAAATACAGATCCCAAGACACCGACTTCCGAAATTAAAGTTATTTCATAATTTTGAGTTAATTTCTTTTTGAAGTCGGTTTAATTTTTTTAAATTATTAAGTAACGTGCTTAAAAAATACTTACAGATGCTAAAGCTTTCGTAGTTAACTTCACCTTATTTTCTTTTAAACCATTTTTAACATTCTTCAATTTTAGTCGCAACAGCAGCATGCAACATCATGTCAATCTATCTATTATTCTCCTCTCCACCCCCAGAGATTATCGCGTTCAAACAAACAAACTCTTCAGCTTTATTATTAGTATAGAACTAGAAGATATAGATTGTCACGACTTCACGAGTATAACATAGGCGATTTTCTCTATAGTGATAGAAATTCCACGGTGTTACGACGACCATTTGAAACTAAGTTATTATATCGTTATATATTTCGCGACAAAATCGCTGTGTGTAAGGTAGGTATTTATGCTCGTGTCTGTATCTACTTATTAGTATCGAGTACACAGAATTCAGGTTTTAATCGAATATATACATAGGTAGGTAAACACCAGACTTATCATAGAATCAAATTCAAAAGGACTGACCCAGCAGTCATCCATTCATTCATTGCGCGTAGGATATATTTAAAGTACTTAAGACCAGGACCATACCATTATTTTGGAAAAAGCCCATGGTCCACGCATGCATGCTGAAAATGTCAGGAAAACAAATAGGTAGGTATTACGGACCACCCACCTAGTCATATTGCCCCAGGTAAGCACGCGACGATTTATTGTCGCGCACAGGAGTTCCCACGCGCGCTCTGCTATCTCTTGAAGCTAGTCGAGAGACACCACCCACCTAGTCATATTACCCCAGGTACGCACGGGCGCTTTTGTCTTTGTTATACGCAACGAATTATTGTCGCGCACAGGAGTTCCCACGCTCTGCTATCTATTGAAGCTAGTCGAGACATGAAAATCCAACAGTGTGTTTTCTTGACGCGCTTGCATGCAAATGCTCGGCTTAGGTAAGTACCTACAGTTGAAAATGCTGCGCGCGAAAATAAGCGTCGCGTAAAAAGCGCCCGTGCGTACCTACTTATGCTTCATTCGGCAGTATAACCCATAGATTATACAGTCTATTATGGTATAACCATCACCCACGTGTCACCCACCACAAGCCAGTGGAGAGAAATCGCATATATAAAAACCAAAGATGGCTGCAGATTATTAAAAAAAAATGTTATCAATAGACAAGCATTACATTTATCCAAAAAAATATGCAGCTATCCTATCACCGCAGATAACGGAATATTATCTTTAGCGACAAGTTTCGACTATGGTTGGGTTGTTAGTTTAATAATTGTTTGTTGTTTAGGGTACATTGGTACCATCGTATCCTGCCTCTCGGGTAGGAGATGGATGCGTGCGAGAGGTTTATCGGAGTCAATATTTACCTACTCAATGTGATAATTATTAACCGCCTTCTGCGTGACTCTGTATGAGGCAAATGTTTTTATAAAATGTTGTACTCTCCGTTGCGCGTTGCCAGCAAGGCAGCAACCGACAAAATTAATTCCTTGTTATCGTGTTTGAGCATAATTATTATCAACCAATAAACGACGGCACTTTCTGTGTCAACTAGGCAGTAAAAGTACCTACCTACTACCTTATGAGATTTTTACAGAATACACCGGATGATTTCAAATGCTATCATCTCATGAAGTTGCTCGCTGGTGTTAGCAGTAGGTTATACAGCATCATATTGTAGTCTTTGGCAGTAGGTAATAATAATTTATTAAGTAAATATCGTTTGTCAGAAGTAAAACAAAAATTCTATTCTATTTTTCTCTATGGCAATGGTGCCGATGTCGACAATTCTGCCAATGTCAAATGTGTTCTGAGAAAACGTGGGGGAGACAAAATAATAAAAAATAAAATTAAAATTCTACATCAAATACTATTTCCATGGTAAATAGTTGAATTTAATGTGAAACTTGTTGACAAATATTAGTAGATACACTGAAACAAACAAAAAATATTATTAGTTATCATCATCATCATCATCATCATTTCAGCCAAAAGACGTCCACTGCTGGACATAGGCCTCCCCCAAGCACTTCCACTTCGACCGGTTCTGTGCTTCTCGCATCCAACGGGTTCCTGCGGCCTTCACAAGGTCGTCGGTCCACCTTGTGGGAGGCCTTCCAACTCTACGTCTTCCGGTGCGTGGTCGCCACTCCAGAACCTTTCGGCCCCATCGGCCATCTGTTCTGCGAGCAATGTGCCCTGCCCACTGCCACTTAAGTTTGGCAATTCTGCGGACTATGTCGGTTACCTTGGTTCTCCTGCGGATCTCCTCATTCCTGATTCGATCACGCAGGGAAACTCCAAGCATAGCCCTCTCCATTGCCCTTTGGGTGACTTTTAGCCTTCTTATAAGGCCCATTGTGAGCGACCACGTTTCAGTGCCATAAGTCATCACTGGCAACACGCACTGGTCAAAGACTTTCGTCTTGAGACACTGCGGTATGTGGGACGAGAAGATATTGCGTAGCTTCCCGAACGCTGCCCAGCCGAGTCGGATTCGACGATTGACCTCTTTCTCGAAGTTAGACCTACCTAACTGGACAGTTTGTCCTAGGTAAACATACTCGTCCACGACTTCGAGTGTAGCGTCTCCGATCTTTATGGGAGTGGGTGTTACATGGGCATTTGACATGACCTTCGTTTTGTCCATGTTCATTTTAAGACCCACTCTTTCGGAGGCTCTACTGAGGTCATCGAGCATTGTACTGAGGTCCTCCATAGTCTCAGCCATGACTACGATATCGTCGGCAAACCGAAGGTGAGTTATGTACTCGCCGTTGATATTGATGCCAGCCCCTTTCCAGTCCAGAACCTTGAAGACATCCTCCAGTGCAGCGGTGAACAGTTTCGGAGAGATAACGTCTCCCTGTCTTACACCTCGCTGCAGAAGAATAGGTTTCGAGGTCTGATCCTGGAGTCGGACTGACATAGTGGCGTTTTCGTACAAACACTTCAGCACCTCGATGTACCGATAGTCGATCTGGCACCGTTGAAGAGACTGCAGCACAGCCCATGTCTCGATCGAATCAAAGGCTTTCTCGTAGTCCACGAACGCTAAGCAGAGAGGCAGGTTATATTCTTCGGTCTTCTGTATAACCTGTCGCAGCGTATGTATGTGGTCTACGGTGCTAAAGCCTTTACGGAATCCGGCTTGTTCGGGAGGCTGGAAGTCGTCAAACCTGCGCGCGAGACGGTTCGTGATGACTCTCGAAAACAGCTTGTAGACATGGCTCAGGAGGGAGATGGGCCTATAATTCTTAAGAAGGGCATTGTCGCCCTTCTTAAAGAAAAGTATCACCACGCCTCTGTTCCATGCCTGTGGTGTTTTACCCTCGAGTATGACGGAACCAAACAGCTTCTGAAGGGCCTTAAGAACGGGTTTTCCGCCGGCCTTCAGCAACTCGGCCGTAATTCCGTCATCACCCGGCGCCTTGTTGTTTTTGAGCTGCTTCAGAGCCATCCTAATCTCATACAGGCTGACGTCCGGGATGTCTTCGGTATAGTGCCGGGTCAATCTAGCTCTCGGGTCGTTTGCCAGATTCATAACGGGGTTACTTGTTGACGTGTATAACTGTCCATAGAACCTCTCGATCTCTCTCAACAGCTCAGGTTTGGCGGATACGATCCTGCCATCTTCGGTCTTCAGTTTCATAAGCTGGCTCTGCCCAATAGACAGATCTCTAGCAAAGACCTTGGAGCCTTTATTTCGCTCTATCGTGTCCTTAATACGGTCTGTATTAAAGCGGCGAAGATCGCTTTTCAAGGACTTAGAGATCTGTCTATTGAGTTGCCGGTACTTTTGCGCATCATCCGAAGACTGCAGGATCATCTCGCGCCTCTCCTTCATGAGCCGCAAAGTAGGATCAGAGAGCTTCTTTTTTGAATTCGTACGATGGGTCTTGAAGATCTTAGACCCGACCGTATGGACAGTTTCCACGAACCCATCGTTATAATCGTCCACGGAGCTCCCTAGGCATTCGAAACGATTCTGGAGTTCGAGCTGAAAGCTCTCGGGGTTATGGATCTGGATCGGTGCAGGACGGAGCGTAGACTTCATCAGTCGAGATCTTTCCAGCTTGATATTTAAGTTCAATGTGCCTCTTACCATGCGGTGATCACTTCCGGTTTTCACCGCGTTGATCACAGAGACATCATTGAACACTTGCTTCTTCGTCGACATAATGAAGTCAATCTCATTTTTAGTTGCACCATCCGGGCTCTGCCAGGTCCACTTTCTGTGCTCACGTTTTCTGAAGAAGGAATTCATCATAAAGAGGCCTTCCTTCTCCATAAAACTGGCCAGTAGGTGGCCCCGGTGGTTCCGGCGTCCAACTCCAAATTGCCCCACTCGCAGCTCATCATCGTTTCGTTTACCCAGTTTCGCGTTGAAGTCCCCCATGACAACGGTAAAGTGAGTTTTAGAGCCATGCATGGCTCTGGAAATATCCTCATACATGGTCTCTACCTCATCGTCGGGGTGTGACGAGGTCGGGGCGTAAACCTGTACGACCTTCAGCGAATACCTTTCGGATATTCTGAGTATAAGGTACGCCACCCTGGTCGACACACTCTCGATCTTCACCACGTTGCTCACAAGGGACTTATGGACGATAAACCCGACACCACCTTGGGACTGCTGGTCGCCCTCCCGGAAATAGAGCAAGTTTCCGGATTTGAGGATTATCGAGTCCTCCCCCTCTCTTCGGACTTCAGATAACCCGACTATACTCCATCGTATCTTGCTCAATTCTTCCTCGAGTTCGGTGATCTTCTCGTCGGTCCGGAGTGTACGCGTGTTGTATGTTGCCAGGTCTAGTTTTCGGTGATTGTGGTAGCCGGATCTCTTCCGGGGATTCTTAGCACCCCTTGCCTCACCGTGGCCTTGGCCGCTACCGTAACCAAGGGTAGGCGGGCCGCCGGGTACTAGGGGCCAAGTGTTTTTTGTGCTTGTCATTTTTGGGGGGGGGGTTTGCCATAATCGCCACGCTTGGCAGGCGGGTTGGCGATCGCAGTATGGTATGGTGGTGGAATGCACAGAGAACGCTGCTGCCCATTCTCCGGTACGGCCCTTAGTCGCCTTTTACGACACCCACGGGAAGTATGGGGTGGTGCTATTCTTTAAGTCCGGCACTACACAGACAAGATATAGATAGTTATATTATTAAATATTATTTAAATCTACCTAGATGAACACACAGAAATCATCATAATTTAATGTCATTGACCCGGATAAAAAACATCAAAGCTTCAAGAAGCTTTGGGGAAGAATGATTCTTTAGTATTTTATCTATGAATGATTCAAAGACTACAATATGATGGATTACTGATTTAAATTAAAAACAAAACAGACATTTATCCACCCGTCAAATTACAGGTAAGGAAGTATTTCTTAGCTGTGCTTCTGCTTATTGCCAGATGCAATATTTAGGTAGAATTTTTGTCAGCGTATGACTGGGAATATTCGAGTTTCTAGACAAATCTAACATTCTTATTCTTTTTTATCGAAGTAGACATTCATTCTACTCTGTATATTTATTTCTAGTAAGAAGGTACACTCCGATAAATCGTATCAGGTATAGAACTAGTTTCTATTTTTTTTTCAAAGTTTTAAGCTCTGATGGTCATTATTCGTCTATTTTCATAAATAACTCAATTTACTTTAAAATTGTGAAAAAAATATATTTGTGATCCTCACAGTAAGCCCTTTCATTTGCTGTGTCACACGGTACAGATTACGAAACTTTTTTAAAATTTTCTGTTTGCCCCCCAAAAATTACCCCCTTATTCAAAATTCATTTATTTACGTTACACGTCTGTGTTTGGGTCACAGAGATTCATATGTGTACCAAATTTCAACTTAATCGGTCCAGTAAATTCGAAGCAAATTATTGACTGTGACAGACGGACGGACAGACACACGAATTATCCTTTAGGGGTTCCGTTTTATTCCTTTTGAGGTACGGAACCCTAAAAAGTAATAAATGTCATGTCACGACGACTCATCTCACATCTACTATTTTTGTTTTTTTAATAAAGTTAGTAACACGGTTTATAATACGGTTGGAAACACAAGTCCAATGATAGTTTTTGTTTTTGTATAGAAATTATTATGTCAAACTGTTATAATTATTATTCTTTAATTATAAGATATCTGACTATTGAAAAATCAGTCCTTAGTGAATAAAAAAATATTATGTATTTATATCATAAATTATTTTAAAAATTAAGGAATAATAAAGGAGATAAAAAACATCAAAATCAAAGGAAATAACGGATCTAAAATATGCAGACAAAATTATTTATTTAATCTAATAGATTCTTCAATGTAACTCAGCCTGTATTGAAAACTAGATTTAACCACTCACTAATAATTTTGATTCAGGTAGTAGGCATACAAAGTACTTTACAGCAATGTAGCGCTCTCAGCTGCGCAAAGCTACCAACTTTTAATCAGTTCGTAGAATGGCAACACTACACGCGCTGTCACGCTGGCTGTGTCACAATTTGTCAAATATTGGTATGATAAAAATGACGACCTACTCGATGTTTGTTCTCTAAAAAATTATTAAATAATCGTGTGTTTATCACAATGACTGTTTGGCGCAAAATAGAAGATGGAGAAGTCTACGCTGTTGGTGAGTATTTCTATTAAATTCCCGCTTAATTTTAATGAAAAATTATGTATTGGTGTCGAATAGTAATCATGTAGTTTACCTCCCGCTGAGAAGAGATAAATATAAACATTGTATCAGACGTGCTGTGTACTGCCTACAGCTTCAGCAACAGTTATCCTGTTAGAAACACTCCTCAATTTAATAGAACTAGGTTGTCTAAATGTCATTTTCGTTAATTCTGTTGTCACTGGCCACTCCCCAAAGTTGTGATTAAATAGAACCATTGCTAACTTATTATGCTTAATGCTTTAATGAACGACGAGCCTGTTATGTTATTACTCGATCCTTTTTTATACAAATAATGTCACTATTGTATTGATTAATGTTATGAACTGATTAACTATCATAGATAAAAATGTGTTGGGCTAATAAATTCTTTTATTTATAAAGAGTTTATCGTGTTTTCCTTAGGTCATATGAGATAAAGTATCTTACTTGACATTGGAATGTGTTAAATTGAATGTAGGAAAATAGAAAATTGTATGTAAACATTACTTTGAATGCACAATCATCAGTGATTAATTATGGATGGTATTTAAAAGTACTTCAATTTATTCCCATTTCATTTACCTAATTTTGCCTGTGTTCCACCAAATATACTGAATGTGCACCAAAATATGTTCATTAAAATATGTCATAACGAGCATCTATTTAACAACTGTTGCAAATTTGTAAAAATAGTAATACACCTAATTTTAAAAACAAGCATTTATTTTTTTAAATAATAATAATTTTTTTAAAAAATAATCTCTTTTTCCATATTTTTTTTCTTTAAAATTTAGTCGTTTCTGGTAGGAGGCCACAGTTTTAACCTAACCTAACCTAAGCATTTTTTTAAAAATAATTAACCTCGTAACTAATTCGGTTCTCGATAATGTCCATTTCAAAAAAATTAAAATAGTAAGTTACAAATATTTTGTAATATTTGGTGCACGATCAGTATTTTTCGGGGAAGAATAATATTTTAGAAATGCATACATAGATGTACCTTTAGATTTTTGGTGAACACAAAAATATTATCCATTAATTATTAGCATATTTTTTAAAATAAGTTCACAACCGAGGTTGTTCCTTGTTAGTTCTTACTGTACTCAATATTTATTAGAAACTAACCATTAGTTGGCCTAGAGATAATTTATTGTTGATCACAGGCGTTTTATTTCAAATTTACAACTTATTAATACTATGATCCTATATAGGAAAATTGATATTGAAAATTGATATGATCCTATATATTCAAAAAACCGAATTTAAAAAAAACCTTGTAAATGAAATAAACATGTTTTAGTACAGTTAATCAAAACTGTGCAACACCAATCTCCCTAGGGAAAAATACCTGAAGGCCAATTTGCTTAATTAAAAACATTCAAAATCTAGTCACAATCTCATCTCAGCAATAATCAATGTCGAAAATAGAGGGAATTTGGAGGTATTTTTCAGAGATTGAGACTGAGATCAGACTGTGAATGGTCATAAAATTACGAGAATTGCACCTCTAATATTGTAATGATGCATGTATATAAATGATTGTATGCAGTATAAGGTCAAGTAAAATATGGAAATGATTAGTCACATACTTAGCTACTGTCTTATTATGAATACAAAGAAATATAGTAGTTAGTACAATCATCATAACTTGAATAGGAAAAATAATTGTCTTGAAGCTTAGGTTCTTAGTATTATTTGCCCTATTCCGGGATAAATGTGTTTTCATTCATTGTTTTCTCTTTTGAATTTGAATAGTCAATTTAATATTTTTTTTTGTTTCTTCACATTATACCACATATCTACAAGATGACATTAATGATAGAATAGAATAGAATTTTATTTTGCAAATATGGGTAATGATGATGGTTTAGTTCTTCTTTTCGTGTCTATGGTACTCTTCCTCACTGTTTTTTTTTAAATATATTATTTAGTTTGAGCCTAGTTGGCATCAGTGGCATTTTTTAGGCTGTCCAAATTTAAGGTTATATATAACTTCAAATAAAAATTAAGTCCTATACCTAACATAAACATTCTAATTGATAAATAAATTATTTTATTTTTGTAAGGAGGTTTTCACAAACACTTTTACACATCAATCATATTTTAAAAACTGGATGAAGTCTGCGTTTCCTATTTGACTACTCTGAGTAGAAGGGCCGAAACAAACTCTGAGGTTACAGTTTCTTTTAAAGTCCAGATATAATCTTGCTCAGATTATGTAAAGACCATGTAAATTGACGGATTTCTAAAGCTCTAACTAGAGTTTTCAAACTCAAACTCAAAGCATTTATTTCAATTAAATCATTAACAGGCACTTTTGAATTGTCAAGAAGTTGGTCAGTCAGAAAATATGAAGCTAGTTGCCCATTCCAAAGTGTAGGTACCTCTGGAGAAAAACGGGCAAGAAGAACGGGTAAGGTACTGACTGTAACACTGAGGTTAATATTGCCTCATAAATCTCAAACATAATATAACCATGGAAATTGGATGCTGCAGTATCATTATAAATAAGGAAACTTTACAAGGAAATATATTATGATACTACGTCCCCATCCTACAATAATAACATACTTAATATAGAGTAATTATAAAATTATTTATAAAGTTTACTATAATTTAATAGTGGGCAAAGGCAATATTTTCCTCCTTTAATTTCATCTAAATATCTACTTATAAATTACATTTTTAAATATACATATTTATAAACAAAAAGATAAAAAAAACATTTAAAATGCCTGTTATTATTATTAACTAAATAACTGCAAACTGAAAAGTATGCTTAGATATTTTTGTCATGTTAAGATGATAAATAAAAGGTATTTACAAGACAGATGTGAGCGGAAACATGGCCCTAGGAGGACATGTGACCTTATTGGTGATGTTCTACAGAAAGGTCAGGTGCATAATACTGGCAACCGGTGTGCGCTTATGACCAGATGTATGAACATAAACGTGGCAAAAGGAGTATGTAAGGGTCGTAGCAGGCGGACGGCGGCGGCGCGTACGTGTTCCACGCGCGCCTCAAAGAGATGTCAGCAGCAGAGAAGGGGCCCCTTAGGGCCGAAGCCTGCCGGGTCAGCGGGATTGTCCGAAAGGGTTACCGCTGGCCCCGAACATAAAGGGCTAAGGAAGGAACATGGGTGGGTTTTAGTCTGACACTTCCTTCCGCTCCACCCAGAGAGGGAGGGGTCATCAAATTTTGATGATTTCCCATCCGCAAAAAAAAAAGGTCGTAGCAGGTGGCCTGAATGGTTGCTGATGTGACAAGAATCAATGTAAACAAAAACCTGTATTATGTATTCAGAGGGTGCAGCAACGTCGCATAACATACATAGTTGTCACATATATCGCTGTTTTGATTAATAAATCAATATAACTAAATGAAGTTATGACATATCACTCTCTGTTTTACTAAAATATTGTTTGTGAATTGCATTTCACTAATATCGGGACACGGAATATTTGGGTGTACTATAGTTACATTTCTGTCTAACTCTTGGCTAGGGCGTGATGTTATTGTGTGTGTGTGTGTGTGTTCTAAAAATTTAGTTTTGGTGTTTGATAAAGCACTTGAAATTCAAATGCTTTTATTCTACCTGGAACTGTTACTAGGTACACCTAATCCAGTGACACTGAGTGATTTTGCGTAATTTCTTTTAGTAATATTGATTAATTAATCAAATCAGCTTAATATTTGACAGCTATTTGCGACGTTGCCAGCTTTCAGAATGCACAGCCTTAACACTAAAGTTGAGAATTCATTAACATCTACATACGGTATGGCTGCTTGCTCATGTACAATTATGTAAAACCTCTCGGTACTGTTGTACTAGACCTAAATTCATATAAGAGAATGCACCTACAATCCTTTCACTGTTAATATGTAACCTCTGATTTTGCATCACTTTCAAAATCACAGTGATCTTTATTCTCATTCTAATAAGATTGCTGTTGGGTTGCTGCCACTGACAGGTCTGTCAAAATCATTGTGATCTTTATTCTCGTTACTATAAAGTTGCCTTTAGATTGCTGCTGTCAGTGGTAAAATAACTGTGCGCCAAACCATGCTCATCTTTTAATCCAAGGACTTCTTTGGTAGACATTTGATTGTCTATCTATCAAAGGTTAGGGGTGATGGTGTGTTTACAAATAAATGTGCCATCATTAATGCTCTCATGTCCTCACTCCAAATGTTGTTAGCTAAGGTAATATGGCCCTTATAATTTACTGAATATGTTTTGTTTTCGTTTGTGCTATTAAAGTCCAAATATGTCAATAAATATTTTGATGACGTAATAAATACCAATTATCCAATCTATGGTTGACCTTAGAATTAAAAACCTGTTTAATCTGTAAACAAATTCAGCCTTGGGTGCACTCTAACAAAAGATGCTTGCCTACACCTGCAGAGTTCGTTCAACGTTCTTATTGGCTGGCAAAGTTGCGCTAGGTAATCGAGGAATTTGCGGAAGGATCGTACGTTCCCGCGACCCCCGGCGTAGGTGTGAGATGGAACACCGGGTTGGTTTTTAGTCAGTATGAGTCTGACAGACCTGAGGATTTTCCACCCCGGAAAAAAAAAGGTAATCGAGGAATGGAAAACGGAAAGTTATCCTTTAATCATATCTTTTACTTAGTTTACAAAATCGGAGAGGGGCTCGTGGCTAAATAATAACAGCCGCACTGGTCGATCGAAGGTGCTACTTACCTACATAGATCTTTGACAGTCGTTACGGGTAGTCAGAAGCCCGAACGTCTGACAAGCAGTCTCACCAAGGGGTATCGTGGTAGCCAGTAACCGGGTTATGGAGGTCTGATAGGCAGTCGGTCCATGAAAAATACTAGTACCTATTCAGCTGCACCCGGTTAGACTGGAAGCCGACCCCAACAAAGTTGGGAAAAGACTAGGCAGGCTGACTAAGACAAATATTATCGTTGATAGGTAATAGGTAATACGGGCTGGTTTCCGCAACTCCACGACAAAGCGCGTATTTTGCGTACGGGTATCGTTGATAAAAGCCCCTAAACAAAATTAGATAAAATAAAAAATAAAAAGAAAGATATTTGATAATTTTACTCTGGTTACAAAAGGCCATAACTCCATAAGTATGCATCGAACTACTTGATTAAAGAGCCTAGCAACCCAAATTGCCAACTAGAACAGACTCGGGACACGACGCTACTGACTTATGTAATTAACAATATCAATAGAGATAGTTACAGCTTACAGCTAATCTGCACATTCAAGGGTAATTTTGAAAGTGGCGCCAGTGGAACTTGAAAACAAATCGTTTGGCTTGCTATGGGATGGGCATGTGATGAGGACAGAGGAAACGCATGTGACTAAAAGAGTAATGAATATAAATGTTGATGGATCGAGTGGGAGAGGAAGGCCCAAAGAAAAGATGGATGAATTGTGTGAGGATTTATGTGGAAGAGAAGGAAGTTAATGGTAGCGTGACGGTTGACAGGGGAGAATGGAAGTGGAAAACGTGTTGCGCCGGCCCCACGTAACGTGGGACAAAAGCAGCAAACTGATGATGTTCGAACTGTGGCCTTTGATTAAAGAACCTAGCAACCCAAATAGCTAACTAGAACAAACTCGGGGCACGCTACTGACCTATAACTTGCAATTAACACAATATCAATAGAGATAGTTACAGCTAATCTTCACATTCAATCGTCACAGTAAGTCTTGATAGCGCGGGTCATGCAGTACAATTTAAATCTATTTCTGGTTCATAAGGAACAAGGAACCGTGTTATTTTGTGGCCTTAATAATAGTAGTTCAGTGGATTTCATTATGATGAAATATGTCGTGACAATGTTATGCGATTTAGTCTAGACTTGTGGGAAAATTTAGTACTAAGTGGAAAAGTTTTGAGAGGTCATACCTACGTAAGTGTCGAAGATAAGGTAATATTTTGAAGGACTCATCACGATGTGAAAGATGATATGGCTAATAAGAGTGTATGGAAGAGGAGAAGCTGCGGCGATCATAAAACTAATTGGGATGAAAGCAGGAAGATGTGGATCTCTATTGGCTTGTCCCAATATGTCCGAAATGAGCAGCCTTCTAAACTCAAGGTCGTTAGGAATCCCAATGTGTTATTCCGTCCGACTCCGAGGAATATAAGTGAAATAGTGATAATTGTCGGTTGTAATTAATGTACTTGACTTCGAGTACAAACAAACTACAAACACTTCTAGTTAATAGCACTCGAAATTCTGCTTATTGATTTACTTCCGCAAATTCCATGAAGCGTAGCGTTTTATCCACTTTATGATTGTTTCTCGCCGTCAAATCGACCTCAATCAGTCTATGGAACTGTTGTATCAGGCAGTGCTTTGGGTGGAACGTCTCCTATAGGTACGATAGTTGTCATCCTTCTCCCCTTATCGTGATTTATTTCGGGAACTTCTATACATACACCTGTGTCAGCTGTTATCTTTTTCACACAATCCAACCAATTCATCGTTTATCTATCATCTGCCCTGTGGGTGCCACAGCCACGCAGTCTGGAACTCTTCCAGTATAGCTGTGTCTGGGCAGCTTGTTTCCCAGACACACGTTCGATAATGTCGAGGTTAGGTATATTAGCAGTGATTTCGTCACTCCGTCTGGTCCACACTCGCATATTGCCGCCCACACCGGCTTGACACTCGAAATCCGCGACACATCTCACGGTAGTGCGTGCCAGGATGCCAGATGTACCCAATTACTTACTCATCGTATATCGGTTTCTCAAATGATTATATTTACAGACCTTTCCGGTATAACATATGTCTCCTTAGTACATTTTGTTGGGAGATTTCATTTTGAATTAGGGATTTCGCGAGCGTTCTGAATTATATATAATCATAATCCTCAAAAAATGGTTCGCGGTTTGGTGTTAACGACTGGTTGGGAATCGATTTTGAAGTGGTAGTCTATACATATAATAAAACAGTAACGAAAGAAAAACTGTACATTGAGAATTTTCGAGAAAAAATAAGTGGCTTTTGTTAGAAAAACGTAACTGAAGACAAAAAGTGACTTTTTAGAATTTTTGTCTGTTTGTCTGTTTGTCTGTTTGTCTGTGTGTATGGTACGGCTTCACGCCAAAACTACTGGATAGATTGAATTGAAATTCAGCAAAAATGTTCTTTGTAAACCAAGGAAGGCTTTAGGCTACATATTATCACGCCGTATGTTATGGGAGGTAAGCAATATTGATTTTAAAACGTTTTGGTTCGTAATTGAATGCACAAAATAATTAAATGCCCAAAATGACATGTTATTTATTTAGTTAATAAAAATTTAACCCTGGAAACATAACAATCACGCTATTTTTATAAAGGAGCGGGGCAGTAATATTATAAATTGCAAGGGAACAGCTATTTCAACAATATGTCAACAGGGAATTTAGCGGTTAGTCAGGCGACCGTTTACCGCACTAAATGGTGCGAGTTCAAATCCCGTATTATTATTATTTTTAAATCGTAAAATTCTTTTTTTTTTAGTTTTTGCATTTTTTATGTGCATTAGGAACGATACTGTTATGAAATCTGAGAACTATACATGTCCTATCTAATAGTATGGGGAGTTTCACACCAATGTTACTAAATAGATTGATTGGTGGTACAACAAGCTACACTATCATAAAGTCAAGTCAAACTTTTGGTTCTAAGTTATATCTTACCAAGCACATTTGTTGTTTGTGGAGTTGACACTGCAAACGCAACAGCAACAGTGACAAAGGGCGCGTGCTTAAAGATTGCTCTTTAATCGTGTGGGATGAATGCACTATGGCGAACAGAAAAGCAGTAGAGGCGGTAAACAGGACTTTGCAGGACATCCGCAGGAACCAGCAAATGATGGGTGGCGTTACAGTTCTGTTAAGCGGCGATTTCCGACAAACGCTGCCTGTGGTGACGCGAGGAACTAGGGCTGATGAGGTGAATGCTTTGCTGAAATGCTCTTTCTTATGGCCACATATTCATAGGTTGCGCTTAACGATGAATATGAGAGCACAGCTTGGCGGGAATGTACACGCCCAAGAATTTTCTGATGTTCTCTTAAAATTGGGTGAGGGAACGCTACCAGTAGACGGTGGCCAGGTGGTTCTACCTGAGATACTTGGGAGAGTGGTCCACCTTGGAAGATTTGATACGCCTGGTGTACGGGGACATCAATAGGATACCGCACCAAGATAATTCTTGGGTGTGTGAACGAGCCATTTTAATACCCAGAAACGACCAACCTACAGCGACCAATGAATGCATTCTCGCGGAAATTGAGGGAAATGAAGTGATCTACACTTCAATAAACACTGTTGTTGACCAAGATGACGCTACACATTACCCCGTAGAATTTCTCAATTTCCTCAGTGCAAGTGAACTACCAGCGCACACCATTAAGCTAAAGGTTGGTGTCCCAATTATGCTTCCTCGGAATCTCACTCCGCCGAAACTTTGCAATGGGACCCAGCTCAAAGTCGTCTCGCTGCTGAGAAATATCATTGAGGCGGAAATTCTAACGGGTTGTGGTGTCAGCGAGACAGTGTTTATACCACGTATACCACCGATTCCCTACAATTACCCCTTTTTTTTCGGATGGGAAGTCATCAAATGACCCCTCCCGCTCTGGGTGGAGCGGAAGGGAGTGTCAGACTCTTACTGACTAAAACCCATCTGTGTTCCTTCCTTAGCCCTTTATGTTCCGGGCCAGCGGTAACTCTTTCGGACAATCCCGCTGACCCGGCAGGCTTCGGCCCTATGGGGCCGCTCCTCGATGCTGACATCTCTTTGAGGCGCGCGTGGAACACGTACGCGCCGTCCGGCACGGGCCTGGTCCTGATCGGACGGTGAGCTATCCATTACTCTCCGCCCGCAGGCCCGCGCCTACGGTGGCCGGGAGTCGTCCCGTGGCTTCCGACGCCCGGAGCGTCTCCCGCGGCGGCTGGGACGGGAGGCTCTCTCCCTCATCCGTCCCGCCACCTCCTTCGCTAGCATGACTGCTTCGCAGAAGGAGGTGACTGCCTCCCACTCCCTCTTGCCCTGGACCATGGCTTGCACCAGGGCCGGACGCGAGAGGTCGCCGCCGCTGCTGATGCCAGCCGGCCACAATTACCCCTTTCAATTCAAGCGCGTGCAGTTTCCTGTGAGGGTGTGCTTCGCAATGACAATAAATAAGTCACAGGGGCAGACACTGAAGGCTACGGGTGTCGACCTCAGGACGAGCTGCATCTCACACGGACAACTGTACGTCGCTTGCTCCCGCGTCACCAGTCCATACTCGCTGTATTTACATATTGAATGAGACCGAGGGAAAAACAACGAACGTTGTTTACACAGAAGTGTTACAGTAAATTATAACACTTCTGTTATTCGACGTCTCCTAAATTTCCTTATTAACCTGACGTCTCTTACCAGTAAATTAACTACATAACTTTCAAATTTTGAGTTTACTAAGCCAAATAGTTTTTGAGGGATCTAAGCTATAGTACAGTATGAGACGCATCTTTTAAGTATTTCTGTAAATCAACAAACTATCACTAATTTATTTCGGAAAATGGAACACCTGATGCAGAACCGCAACAGATCAGCTAAAGTATAAGAGATATAAAATTGGTGCCATAGCAAAAAATATTCCACGTGAAGAGCATTTTCTGCTGTGAGAATAAATTTGAAGATCTGGAACACCTGTTGTGGAACTCCAAAGCCCAGCGACACTATAACATACAGGAATGACGTCTTAGCAAAAGTTGTTTAGTCTGATGGGCATTTCCTGTTGACTTACAAATGAAAGATCTGGAACGTCTCGAATCGTCTCGCGCATCACGCTGTTTTCCCGTCCCCGGGCTCTTAGAATTCGACATCAGACGTTTCAGATCTTCGATTTTGACGACCCCGTTGTCGCTGGCATAAGCAACAGGATCCGCGTACGAAGTCGCGGGCAGAAGCTAGTTTATAATATAGTTCGGATTTTTGGATGCTGGCTTGATGTAACTACACTCTTTCTTGTCAAAAATGATAAGGTAGATTTTTACAAGGGGACATCATTTAATCAAAATATTCATAGCAATAGATACCTTCACGCATGTACTCATATTCGCGCATGTCCCTACATGCCAATCGACGCATTCAGTCCCCTTCCGTCACCTGAGGAAGTCCAATTATGTCTGTCAAAACATCATTCCGCCAATAATATCATCCAATCAGCAATTCACCGTAATAAAAATGATTCAATTGATTTTCGTACCCATTGCTCATTCGTAAGAGTCGCAAGTGAACAACATGTGTTTTTGTTTAACATTTGGGATGCTACTTGCTTTTTTGGACGTATGATGACACACATTTAATAATGGAGTGGTCGCAAAACCTTGCCGTTACTTTTGGCGAGCTGTGAAGTTAAAAATATCAATCCGGTTTGGTGTTGTATAAGCGTAAACAACTGCATCAGCGGTGCCATTCCGTAAAAATCTCTCACCGTGAAAACTTAGGTGAAGTGAGCGTGGAGTGAGCTGTCAATGGTGTCAATTCCTAGCAAAACAAACTCACTTCACCCAAGTTTTCACGGCGAGATTTTTACAGAATCGACCGGCAGATCTCGATTGTCAAATTCGGAAGTGGGTTGATAAAAAATCTGGTCCACCGAAAAACTGTTGATGGGTGTCTAATAGAACTAAATTTCTTTCTGTCGCAGACTAGTTATATCACCGTCGCTGTTTTTGTTTTTGACAATCTAAAGAGGGCTTTTTTGCTTTCACGAAATAATTAGAATGTAATGCGGTCAGCCATTCGAGACTACAAATTTTACTTCAAATAATGCATAGAATTGGTTTTACAACTCAATTCGCCGTCCATAAATTAACTTCGGCACATAAACCAAACACTAATTGCACCCGAACAATGTGCCCAATGACCCATAAAATGGAACCTGTACCATTTGTACCATTAACGCTGTCATCCGAAAACGCCCGATACCAGGTGGGCCTCTATCTATAGTATGGCACCGGTATCTCATTACATCCAAGTATCGGTGACATGTGCATGGATCTGATGTCTGATAGGTTTATAAATCTCTTAGACGCGCCGTTTTATAGAGCTCGTAAAATTGATAGATTCAGGGTACCCTGGATAAATGACTCGATAGAGATTTAGTGCTTTGCAAGGAATTTTCAAGTCCGAGAGATTTTATAGGGCGATCTAAATTTATTAAAAGACGTTGCTATAAACATCTAAGTAGTTTATTCATTACTTACTTGTTAAATTATTTGTAGCTTCAGGTTTTTTAGAAAGTACTTTACTTTTCAGAGCTCAATTTATTTTGCAGACCTGACTTTGAGCGTATCGTCAAATAAAATATGTAGCTACTTTCTCTGCTCATTCAAACGAGGGGTAAATCTTAAAGGCAATAGAGTCCTTTTCTTATACAATAACTCCAACATCCATTTCCATTGTTAAATGATTAGACTGGTTGACTGATATATCTGATGTAAAGGAATCGTTGTTATGTTTTTGGGCGATGCAAATCCATACTAATATTATAAATTCGAAAGTAACTCTGTCTGTCTGTTACCTTTTCACGCCTAAATCACTTAACGGATTTCGATAAAATTTGGCAGAGAGATAGATTGCATCCAGGGGAAGGACTATAGTTTTTATCCCGATATTCCCACGGGATCGACACTTATGCGGGTGACACCGCGGGGCGCTGCTATTACCTATGATATAATACGAAAGTAAGTTTGTTTGTTACCTTTTCACGCCGAAACTACTGAACCTGAAGTTTTGCATATACGGTGTACAGAAACGGATATATGGTACCTTTCATCCAGAAAAAAGTGCTGTTCCCGAGGAAAACGACAATAACGTTATAATGATAATAGATTGCGCCACGTGTCTTTCGAATGAAAAAAAACAGGACAACGTCTGTCAGGTCAGCTAGTGTATTATATGAAGCGTTTTGGCAACAGACCTTCCAGAGATACTTTCACAGTAAAAAAAAAACTAGCAGAGCTTCTTTCCCTGCTACAATAGTGTCATCATCTACATCATGGCTTCAGAAAACCCTTAATAACTTAGAAAATTCACGATCAAATAATCAATAACCCGGGTCTATGCCATCTAAACAGTTGCTAGATCTAAGTCTAACTCCCCTCACATCAGCATTCACAACGCGCTCAAGCTGCGTTCAAACGCGATTTTGGTGCGCCCGCGCCTGTATCGTCTTATGTGACTCACACGCATACCGCCCCTATTGTCCCGGATTAATTGTTTGTGTAAGTACAATGAATGTTAAACATTAACCGTTTCTTCATATAGTATTAATATGTTTGAATTTTTTGCGCGTTTCTTTGCACAGGATATGAGTCGTTAGGCGTTGGGGTTTAGTTAAGTAATCTTGATGTCGATTTAATGAATTTGCGACCGCCTGTTAGGGATTGTTTGTATATCTTTAAGATGGTCACTTTAATCATTAAAGTTACTTAACTATCGTAACCAAGGTTGAAGTTATTTAATGTCTGTTTGATTACGGCACAGTAACAGATGTTTTCTCACGGGTCAGTTTTGAAGGATCTTTTGTACAAGTTGGCTCCCAGTCTCACGTTAATTCTCCCTGTGAACTTACTGAAGGAAATCGCAACGGTTCCCATGAGGCCCTCCTCCTCGTCGGCGAAATCACTCCCGATTCCCTACATCCCTATGTAGGGAATCGGGAGTGATTTCGCCGACGACTGTACAGTCACGAGTATAAATACCTATGTATACACTTGGCTTTATTCAAAGGGAATTTGGTCCTTTATTTTTTAATGAAATTTTATGTTATTACGAACATAGTATTTTCGAACCTATAGGTTTATGTATTTCACGAAAAATCGCAATTGAAAGTTGCCAAGTGTTGACATATTAGTGCTCGTGACTGTACACATTCTTTTTATCGCTAAATGCTTTCGTATTGTTGTGCCAAATTGGAAAGCATTGCCATTACGTCCTATGATTGTTGTCACAGGATACGTTAGCCATAAAAGCGTCATTTATTATGTCATAGTATTTGACGTGCCATTAGCATCTGGTTTGTGGGTAACGGTTTGTTTGAATTTCGCGTTGTGTTTACTTAATTTTTTATACCTACCGTATTTGTAGTGGATTTGGTGGAGGCATGATTCGCGAATTGTAAGCTCAATGCTGGCTTTAACATAAATTGTATGACTTCAAGTACATTCTAGGGCTTAGAACGTACCTACTTGAAGTCATACAATTTAATATAAAGTCTAGAATCTAGGCTTTATAATTATGCAGTTGGCCTATTGCCAAGTTTAAAGAGAGAAAAAAACTAGGTACCTTTAATTCAAGTCAGGTGCTAGTGCAAGATCATACAATAATTACAAGTTACTAGGTATTACAAGTACCTACTTAGTACACTTTAACCTTAGCTGCAATTTATAAGCTTAGCAAACCATACAGGATAAAATAATTATGCAATTATATTAAAGACTAGCTTCTACCCGCTGCTTTGCCCGCGTGGATGTCGAAAATTATCTCATGGGAACATGCTACCGAGACAAAAAGTAGTCTATATGTTACTCCATAACATCAGCTATCTGCCATTGCATAACATCAGCTATCTTCCAGGGATAGTAGTAGTCCCGTCAAAATTGGTCAAGCCGTTTCGGAGATTAGCCGGAACAAACAAACAGACAGACAGACAAAAATTTTAAATACCGACTTATAGATTTTTTGTTATAAGTAGCGTATATTCTTTCATACCATACCAGCCAACCTGCGAATATCGTCGCTTTACCTAGCCTGAGGGTGGCTGGTAGCAGCTCAGCTGGATGAGAGTTGCCGAAAATCGAGTTGAATGGTGTGCAATATTAGAGGCCTATGTCCAGCAGTGGACTGCTATAGGCTGATGATGATGATGATATTTTCATAATAATGCATTTAGTAAAAAACTGTTATTTTGTTATTACAAACAGACACTTTTCGATTTTATTTATTTGTATAGAAAGTAAGAAAATACATTTATTTAGCACAGACTAAAAGACACACAATACACCAGATAGTCAGATAATATACCTAGTCGTACATCAGATAAAAACAAAAAAAAAGGGATAAAAATAAAAAGTGCAAAGTCCGATGTAAGAAATTAGCAGGAATGTGTGCTTCACGGCTGCGCCAAATAGGCCCAGTTCAGCAAAAATGCCAGACAACTAGTGCCTGACGCTGGTTTTGAACTGGACCTGTATGGATGATCTGATGATGAGACTAGTAAAGTAGTACTTAATATGACTATCAACTAATAGGTACCTATTACTTACCTAAACTCTGAACCAGTTAAAGCCTATGTTCTATAGAACATAATCAATTATATTTCGACCAGCTGGAGGCTATGACCTATCGTAACACAATTACTCATTCACCACGACATGGATTCCTCAATTAATTTCAATTGAAGACCACACAAGCTCAATTTCACCAACATATTAATCTCTCATTCGTATCAGTAAAAACATAGCCACACCGTGGTAAAAATATCAGTTTAAAGTCAGCACAGTGGTAGCAGAACTGGCCCATGTGGCACCGTATGTACAGTCGCATCTAAAATATGTTCTTAAGGGCTATTTTTGTCTGCTCATATATTTGCGAGTCAGCAAGGTGGTAGCAGAACTAGCCCATGTGGCACCGTATGTACAGTCGCATCCAAAATTTGTTCTTAAGGGCTATTTTTGTCTGCTCATATATTTGCGAGTCAGCAAGGTGGTAGCAGAACTAGCCCATGTGGCACCGTATGTACAGTCGCATCCAAAATATGTTCTTAAGGGCTATTTTTGTCTGCTCATATATTTGCGAGTCAGCAAGGTGGTAGCAGAACTGGCCCATGTGGCACCGTATGTACAGTCGCATCCAAAATATGTACTTAAGGGCTATTTTTGTCTGCTCATATATTTGCGAGTCAGCAAGGTGGTAGCAGAACTAGCCCATGTGGCACCGTATGTACAGTCGCATCCAAAATATGTTCTTAAGGGCTATTTTTGTCTGCTCATTGCACGATAGAATCTGCTTTACTGCAGGCTGTCATGGACATCGACGCGCAAACTGAAACCATGAATTCAGCACGTGATTCTAGAACCCCTAGACCCCCCTGGCGTAGAAATTTTTCGTTGGTTATCAAAAAATAAAATTGCTGTTTCATAGAAAAGTGCAATACGTTCAAAAAACTTTTTTACAACAAAAAGAATTTGAATACTGATGAAGTTGTCCGACTTGACAGCTTGTTTGATTTAGTTTGATCATAGCCACTATTTATTACATACCTACCAACATTCTAAGCCCTATTTTTCTTCTTCCACAGCCATATACAACTACTCGGCCAAACCAGGCACCTTACACCTTTCATTCGACGTCGGCGAGTTGTTGCACATCGAGAGAGAGACGGAATTCTGGTATTGGGGCAAGAGCCTCAAGAAAGATGCAAGCGGTGGCGCCTTCCCTAAAAGCTACGTACAGATAAGGGACTGTATAGTTGACAGGTAAGGTATTTTGCCCCTTAGTAACAAATTTACGTACGGAGAAATGAAGAAAATGTCGTGAGGAGAGTTTTGTGTATGGATGTCGATGGCTATAAGAATAGGGGAAGACCAAAGAAACGATGGATGGAATGTGTGAATGATGATATGGTTAGAAAGGGGGTGACTACCGAGATGACGACTAATAGAGAAGTGTGGAAGGAAAAGACATGTTGCGCCGACCCTGAATAAATTGGTATAAGGGCAGGAGAATGATGAGTAACAAATATACGTACTACACACAAACGCTCGTAGCAGTCTTGGCTGTGGTCTTGGTTATAAAACGTGCGAACAGGAAGGTGAATGAATTTTTAGTAAGTACGGGATTTCTGAACTCTAACAATACACACAGAGTATCGCCAACAGTCGGAACAGGCCTGGTTACAGAACGAGGGAGCAGGACAACAGTCTTGCTTACTCGTTCTGTAACCAGGCCTGCCCCGAATGCTAATAATATCTTTATCGAGTGGGTGTCGGAACTCAGATATTGGGGCAAGAGTGCCTTCCCAACTTCCTAACGGTGCCTTCCCTAAGAGCTACTTACAGATAACAGATTTTATAGTTAACAACTTGGTAAGCTTGTTGAACCTTTGGAAACATCTTCGTCTTTAATTGGGTGTCGAAACTCTGATCTTGGGGTCCCAAACAATAAATCGGTCCCTAAAGGTGTGTCCAGACCTGGCGAATGCGCCGCTCGCGAGCCGCTTGCGACCTGCGCGCGTGCATTTCATGTTCGTACGCAGCCGAGCCTTGCCGCAGTTGCACTAGAGAGGCGCACCAAACGTAGGCTGTAACCGCACGCGAGCAACGCGCGCAGTTCGCAAGCGGCTCGCGAGCGTCGCATTCGGCAGGTCGGTACTTACATTTAAACAGAAATTGGTTCTAAGGTACGAGACGAGGGAATGATCAGAGAACTACAAAATACGGACCGTCGTGCATGACGATCCGTATTTCTTGGGTTCGGCGCAACATTATTGTAAACTACATGAAGTTTAATTAATTAAATAAATTACTAAGTACTAAACGTGTAAGTATCAGAAATTCTACACCCAAACGTTTATTCCAACAAACGAGATGAGATTACTTACTACATAATAATATTAGGTATATTACATACAGCCAATGTAATAACGTAGTAGCAAATGACGCTAACTGATAATATTTCAATTAAACGGCAGCGGGTCGGGAACTCACACATCAACTGTGCACACACACTTCCTCAAAAACGTTCATACATTGTGCGTAGTAGTGATTCACTCGACAATGGGCAACGATTATCAATCACGGTCAGTGACCTCGTCAATTAGTATATTTTTATGGTAAAACTAGCTTCTGCCCGAGGCGTCGCTCGCGTTGTGGTCGGAAATAGTCCCTTGGAAACGTTCTACCGGGATAAAAGGTAACCGATGTCCTATCCCGGGACATGGTCTATCCGTTTGCTAAATCCCAGACAGGGTAACTTTCGCATTTATCATTAGGGTTCCGTACCCACCAGACAGTTGAAATTTTCACAAATTATGTATTTCTGTTGCCGCTATAACAACAAAATAAAATAAATATTTAAGGGGGGCTCCCATACAACAAACGTGTTTTTTTCGGCGTTTTTGCCTTGTGGTACGGAACCCTTCGTGTGCGAGTCCGACTCGCACTTGGCCAGTTTTTTTTTGTTAGTATGGATTGTGCACTAGGAATGCTCTGATTCTAGGACGCAATCTCTAGGGCTAAGGAAGTAGGAACCTTGGCTGAGGACATTTGAAGACTAGTCGGAAGTCCTATGAGTCACTTTCTTAGGTGACATGTGTCGACTGATTGTCTAGTTGTATTAGTCAAAGAATACCTAGTAGCACGCGGTTAGGAAGTTCGATTAAATAGATATCACTTAGGTATAATAATGATTAAAATAATATTCTATGGCACGGGGTAAAACTTTCGCGGGTTCTGTGAAACTTGTAACGAAAAAAATGTTATTTTGTTTTTTTGTTTTTTTTTTTTTTATTTTTTTTTTATTCAAGAGGAACAACAAACAGCTACAATATAAAACATAGAAACCAAAATAATACAAAACAATAACATAGACAATATTGAAGTTATTTGGCGATAAGGGCCAATGATTCAGACAATTCTACGTTTAAATTTTTACAAAATAAAAAGAAACAAGAAACACAGAAAATTACAGACACACAGAAACACACACAGGAAACACACACACACACAGGAAAACACACAAAACACACAGAAACAGGAAACACACACACACAGAAACGGGATACAGGAAATTTTTTTAACCAGTGCGCAAACTAACGATGAATTCAGCATAATTATGATTTTAGACCTAGCGTAAAAAAACGAAGTTCTTGTTTTATTATAATGACGTATGCACGATGACATTTAATTAAACCAAGGGTTTGTCCCGTACAATAAAGTCCTGGATTACAGTTTACAAATAATTAATTTTACATTTAAGTCATTCGGTATGAAATTCCCCAGTTTTAAATCAATCAATATGGTTGGTATGGTTGCAAGCTATTAATTACCCAATGACTCACCTTTTATTAATGCAACACTATTTAATAAGCATTGTAGGGTTATTGGCAAGTGTGCATAGTAAGTTGTGGGGATACGTAAAATCAAGTAAACCAGTGTGGTCAGTTATTGTGTCTAGGGTTGGTCCTTACGTCCTGATAAGCGAAATTAGATTTCGCTTGTGAACCCAAATTCTCATACAAGATTTTTTATTGGTCTCACAAGAACAACTTCCAAAATTGATGTAAGTACTATCGCCAAAACCTATATCTGACCATTTTGAAAACAAAATCAAGGGCACATGATGACCACAGCTGCGTCCGCCCTTTTTGCGTCGACCAAATAGCCATGCGTTGTGAGAAAAACAGTTTCCCGTTTAGGTCGACCAAATAGTATTATTATTATTATTAGACTGTGGTGTCCCACTGCAGGGCAAAGGCAAAGGCCTCACTACTCTCTTTCCACTTCTCTCTTTTCTAAATAGTATTAGAAAAAAATTATAAGAATATAAACATCCGAATTGGGAACCTCCTCCTTTTTTGAAGTCGGTTAAAAAAAGGACCAAAAAGAGAAAGTTTTCATGCGCTGCAAGCAGAAATAGTCCTTACGGTGGTCAGATACAGATTTTGGCAATAGTAGGTACCTACTGACTCATATACAGACGCCAGCATATCAACTTACTACAATCTGTCAAACTTTAATAGATTTTCAACTTTATCGCTAAAGCGTAAGGTTCAAAGTTGATTTTCGGGTAGCTTGATGTGCTGGCGTCTGTACCTATCCTATTTATGACAATGGTCCTAGGTCCTTCAAAGACTTTGTAAAAAGCGGTGAATAAAGAAATATAGTACCTATACTTACCTACTTTTAAAGTTTTAAAACAAATATCATCTGAATTTGTAGTGACTTAATAAATGAAAGATAAGTCCACCCAGACTTGTACGCCTATAGGTAAAACAAACCAGCCTTTAACATCTTCCGGATTCCTTTAGACTCTTTAGAGCAGTGGTTCCTAACCTTTTCAATACCCAATACCCCTGGACCTATTAGGAAAACTGATTTTACCCCGAAATGTTATCAATACAACCAAATACAAATATCTTTATTAATCACAAATTGCACAAACCTTACAATTTTAACGTATTTTATTTAAATAAACAATTAAGTAAAAATAGTTAGTGTTTTTATGGTATGTTGTTTTTTATTAGATTAGGTCTTTATTACGTTCTTTGTTACCCCCAAAGAATAGCTGATTTACCCCGCGGGGGTAATTACCCCCAGGTTCGGAACCACTGCTTTAGAGGATCATCATCTTACTGCCCTTGTCTCGTGTTATTTGGGGTCGGCGCAACACGTTTTCTTCTTCCATTCTCCCCTGTCAACTGTCACGCTATCATTCACTTCCTTTATAAAATAAAAACAAAATATCATTTCGTTACGAGTTGTGGTCGTAGGTACGAACTCAGAGAGGCGCTTTACTTTTTGTAAACTATTTCATCACCACTGCACACAAAACGGGACAGGAACACATGAGGAAACCGGCATGTCCTAGAACCAAAAATTCGATGACGTGTGACATCTACCAACCCGCACTGGGCCTGCGTGTGGGATTACCACCCACTCCCTCTCACCGAGAGGAGGCCTGTGTCCCAGCAGTGGGAATATTATGGGCTGATTATGTTATCGTTTCGTTAATCATCATCATCTGCCTAGCGTTTTCCCAACTATGTTGGGGTCGGCTTCAAGTCTAGCCGGATGCAGCTGAATACCAGTATTTTACATAGAGCGACTGCCTACCTGACCTCCACAACCCAGTTACTGGGTAATACGATACCCCTTGGTAAGACTCTGGTTGTCAGACTTTCGGGCTTCTGAATACCCGTAACGACTGTCAAAGATACACGAATTACAGCCGGGACCAACGGCTTAACGTACTTTCCGAGGCACGGAAGGGTGTCGGTATGTAAAGATGGTCACCCATCCTCAGACCAATCGCGGCAAGCGTAGCTTAACCTGATCGATCGACCTGTGCGGCTGTTATTATTTAGCCACAGACCCCTCTTATCGTTAATAGTTTAAGTAAATCGTAATGTCAAAATCCACAATGTTGTTATGAATCCATTACAATTTCTGTAACCAGATAAAAGCCAATTATTGTTTTGTTTAATATCAAAGTTAAACTAAACTAACTAGTTAACTTTCCTTATTTCGTCCGTTCTGGCCAGCCAAGTCTGTAACTACTGTTGTTTTAAAAGCAATACTATAAAACTTAGTTCCAATTCAGATTGTATTGTCGCCAAGTTTGGGTATTGCTTTATTTACGTAAGTATTTTTTTGTAAGTAGATTTGGAGTTTGTTAAACAAGTTGCAAGAAAGGTGGGACTACTTTATTTTTCATCTCATCATCTTCCTAGCCTTTTCCCAACTATGTTGGGGTCGGCTTCCAGTCTAACCAGATGCAGCTGAATACCAGTATTTTTACATGGAGCGACTGCCTATCTGACCTCAGACCTCCTACAACCCAGTTACTGGGTAATACGATACTCCTTGGGAAGACTGGTTATTAGACTTTCGGGCTTCTGACTACTAACATCAGCTATCTGCTAGTGAAAGTCCCGTCAAAATCGGCCCAGCTGTTTCGAAGATTAACCCGAACAAACGGACAGACAACTAATTATAAAAATGTTTTTTTTGTTATAAGTACCGTATTTACTTTTATATGCCTTTAGTAAAAAGCTGTTATTTTGACATTACAATCAGACACTTCAATCTTATTTATTTGTATGTGTATTTATTCGCTCCATGTAATATACTGGTATTCAGCTGCATCCGGTTAGACTGGAAGCCGACCCTAACATAGTTGGGAAAAGGCTAGGCAGATGATGATGATGAGGTGTATAGATATGCAGCTGTATAGAAACTGTGGCTGGAACAAAATGTTTACTTACTTCAGATACATTTTCAAATTATCTATGTCTCTTTCAGATGCGGTGGCACAGTGGTCGCTTCTGCTGGAGGCAACGGTGTAGTCCACGACATCGCTGTCACTCTCCGAGAATGGTTGACACATTGCAAAAAACTGTACATCGTAAGTAGACAACAACATTACACCTAAGTGAACTGAATATAGATTTTTTATTTATTTTATTGGTTCACCAACCATAAAATTGTTTACACTGGTTTAATGCTTTTGCTTTTTTTTTTGGTTTTTGCTTTTTTTTTTGCTTTAGGTAACACTCAAAATTGCAACAGTCGCTAAAAAATTTATAGTTTTGTGCTGCAACTTGGAATAAAATCAAAAGTCATTTATTATTATTAGTCAAAATTACATAGACATTCCCCAAAACGCCCGCCCGTTTCACCACTTCCTAGTGCTTTAGCTAGGAAGAAGAAGTGGCGCAACTCTCCAGCAGCACAGCTATCTGTTCAGTTAGAAGAACTTGATTCTCGAAAATTCTTGAAAAGATTTTTTCTAAAAGATTGATTCTTGAAAAGTAAGTTATAACTTATAACATTACGAAACACAACATTTTGCCATATTATGTCAGCTAGCACACGCCAATATACCAACAAAAACTTTGAAAGCTATGCTCAAGCTGAAATAAATAATAATAAACACGTAAACAGAACTTAAGAGCGTTTACGCCGTACGGCAGTTCATAAAAACTTTCAAGCCATTACTAAAAAGTTAGTTAAAAAGTCTAAAAAGTTAGTAGAGAACATTTTGAAAATGTCTTATTTAAAAAAATATAACTGGAAATCGCTGTTTCTATGGAAACTCGAAAATGTTCTAACTTTTTAGACCTTCAGTTTCTTACTAAACTTCAACTATATCCGACGATCCTGCATACTTATCTCTTTGGTTGACTGTACCTAACACATGTTAACTACTTGTCCTTATTTATCATTTAATTACATAAACATGAGTGCCATTATTGTGTAATTATTCGGCCAATAATGTTTTAATATTCATTTGCACGTACTTTAAATAAATAATTAGTCAATGACGTGTCCGAGGAAAGGTATGCAGCTCTGCAGCTTTGCAAATTATGCATTGGTATAGTAATTAGTTGGTTACATCCTTTAACCAGGAAAAAAGAGGGTATAATCTAAAACCCTAGAGCAGTACGGTTTGAAGCATAATGTTTCTATGGAAAAATATATCTCTGCTACCTCAGTGCTGATTCTGAGTGGCTAACATTACCATGGGAAGACTTCTTCTCAAATACATAGTTTGTGCAGAAAAGGGAGGAGAAAATAGAGATGCCAATAGGGATTAAAAAACTGTTTTGTGTGTGAAAATGAGTGAATAAACTTTTTTAGTAAATTTTTTATAAAAACAAAAAAAAAAAATAGCCATTTGATTATTCTTCTTAACTTTTTATTCTTCTTCTCCAGAATAACGATGAGCGTCTCAAGTTTATGGAAGTGAGCATGCGAGCTCTGCTCGAGTTGAGAGCTCAAGCTGCGTCCGGCGCATTACCTCAGGACCAGCTGCGACGAGTCGCTAGGACCGCTGTCTTCACCATCGATAAGGGGAACAGGTAACAACATTTTTGCGCAATAGTGTGACAATCAATCTGGCGGCCAACGGATAGCAAGCGGTTACTGACGATTAAAGATATATTCAATACCATAGGTGCGTTTCCAACCTAGATTCAAATCTGGCCACATCATCTGCGATCATCTGTCTAGCCTTTTCCCAACTACGTTGGGGTCGGCTTCCAGTTAAACCAGATGCAGCTGAATACCAATATTTTACATCGAGCGACTGCCTATCTGACCTCCCCAACCCAGTTATTGGGTAATACGATACCCTTTGGTAAGACTGGTTGTCAGACTTTCGTGCTTGTGACTACCCGTAACGACTGTCTAAGATCCACAAATTACAGCCGGGACCAACGGCTTAACGTGCTTTCCGAGGCACGGAGGGGTCTCGATATGTAAAGATGGTAAACCATCCAGAGACCAACCGCGGCAAGCGTAGCTTAACCTGATCGATCGACCTGTGCGGCTGTTATTATTTTGCCACGAACTCTGGAATGCCCCATGTGCCCATGTTTACACCGGCTCCCATACCCTTCACACGAAATAATAGCAATTCTGCTTGGCGTAGAAAAGCTTTTTTTTACCCCGAGCTCCTTCGTTGTAACTCTAACCTGGAGAAACATTCTGTAACCGGGAGAAATATTTTGCACATTTGCATATGTTTTTAGTTTTCTAATATTGTACTGTTATATTATTTTTTGGTCAAACATTGATGAAATCTGTGCTCTGCTAGCCTCTTACTCCATGAAGGATCCAATGAGTTGTATCATCATATTAATTCGTATTACTTTGTCAACAGAACCTTAGGTATGGAGTTAGCAGTGAGAACAGCGAACGGTCAGCTGGTCGATCCATTGAAAGTGTCCACGTACAAACTAAACGCACTACACGATGAAGCTAATACTCGTATTGACAAGAATATGGTAAGTTATTTGTGTATTTTATGACTGACCTCCTGTTTACCTTTTTATCGGGTTATAATGATTTGACGGCACGGTTGGCGCAGTGGTTAAGCGATTGACTGCTGCGCTGCGTGTCGCGGTTTCGATTCCCGCACGGAACAAATATTTGTATGACCTACAAGTAGTTGTTCCGGGTCTGGCTGTTTGTGTATGTGAGTTTAAATGTTTGTAAACGCACCCACAATACAGGAGAAATTCCTAGTATGGGGCAACGTTTTTAAAAAAAGAAAAAGAGAAAAGAAAACATAAATGCCCGAGTACTAAGTGCCTCTACTATGTACTAAAACCTTTTTGCTTACATTTTCAAGGAAGCAACACCAATAACCCCACCACCGGCGGCGCCACCGGGCGCCCGGACATACACGATCGCAGTTCGGGTCCACAACTTCGTGTGCCGAATGAACGAGCCAGCCGAACTCGCCCTGGCATTACACGACGCTTCGGGTGCTAAGCTGACAGAACATTTGCTGCTCAGGTGGCCTACCAACCACATCAACACTGCACTAGTTGTCTTTACTGTGAGTATGGCATAGTCTAGCTTTTGCCCGCGGTTACACTCGCTTCCTAGAGGAACTACTAAATGTAATATAAGTTTATTTCAATAATTGTTTACAATGATGCACATATCAAACAAATGAATTAGACCAAATTCGTATAAAGTAGGTACATCTAATCTAATCTAACTAGCCTGTACTGTCCCACTGCAGGGCAAAGGCCTTCCTCTCCCTTTTCCACACAATTCTGTCTTTTGCGAGTGGCCAGTCCTTACGGTAGGAGTCAAGCTCGTGCCGCCATTTTCGTCAAAAGAAAAGTACAATATATTAGATATTAATTTTAGCTTGATACCTTCACGCGTTCCTAAGAAAAAGACTCTTGACAGACTGACAGACAGATAGCCGGAAGGACGGACAACCAAGTGATCCCAAAAGGATTCCGTTTTTTCCTTCTGAAGTACGGAACCCTAAAATTAAGATGAGGTTTCCTTTAATGCTTATTTTTGTTTCAGGATTTCGGTAGCGATATAATAAAGAGTGAGAAAATATACTTGGTGTCCAATATTTACCGGATAGGGTCAATGGACGCCCTGAATATTGATAATAGGTAAGTTTATTTAAAGTATATTTTATACATTTCACCAAAAAATAGGATTGATTTTGAATGCTTTATGAGCGTATGATATGTTCAAACAGTCAGAATTAAGATACGGTTTTGACCGATCGAAAGTATACTTCGACCCGAAACTTTAGAGTAATAGCGCGATTTTAATGCCTTTAGGTAACCCAATGGTACAGGCCCCCATTAACGAGTCGTGATTTCGAACCCAGCCAGGCACTTCACTTTGTGTATTTTATTTCATCACCACTGCTCTCAGAACGGTGAAGGAAAACATCGTGAGGAAACCAAAAATTCGAAGACACATACATGACATTCACCAATCTGCATTGGGCACGCTTGGTGGATTACAGCCCACTCCCTCTCACTGAGAGGCCTTTGTCCCAGCATTGGGAACATTATAGGCTGATCATGCTATTTAATCCACAGACGTAGCTCCGTAGCCCAACCGCCTCCAATCCCAGCGTCGGGCCGCTCAATGCGTCGTCCATTCGGCGTCGCGTGCGCAGACATCAAGCGATTTGTTACGCCTGTTGTTGGTCGGGACAACGACAAACATATACAAGTGCCTTTTTATGCGTAAGTATTGCTAATACAGGCGTTTTAATGTTTTTTTGGTTTACGGTTTTACTCATGCGCATGCTTTGGGATTTTGCGACCAGTATACCCCGAAGCAGACGTGAATGAAACCTAAAATCATAAACAGAAATAAACAATTGCAGCTTTAGCAACTAAAACTGCGTTAGCTTTAACGATCTAATTCAATTGAAATTGATAATGCATCTCAATCTCAATTTTAATCCGCGGATGCGGCTGCTTTTGATTCGACCTCTCAAATACTCAGGTTGACAAGCTCGGCCGATGATTGGTTATTATATAGACAATGATCGCCCCTAATTGCGTAACACACTTTCAATCACACTCTGAATCATTTTGAAGGATATATAGCTAATCCATTGCTTCATGTGTTGGAAAAAATTGTCTCTTCAATAACGTGAATAACGCAATGAATGTTGTTAAACTGTCAAAATTAAAGACATTGCTACTGTTAGTGAGTTACACAAGCACCCCGCGGGATAAAGATTGTGACTGAACTAATCTACGTTGGAATTCTTGGAAATTAAATTCAATTCAAAAGGTTTCAATGAGAACTTGCTGGGCTACTAGCTGTTTCACGTGTGTTTTACTACTTCTGTTTAGTAATAGAACGGACGGATACTATGCAAATGACCCTAACCCCATGTTCGCACGGACGATTTGTCAAGATACAACCTGACACTGACCTGCAAATTGCAAAAAAAAAACTTAAGAAAATTTGAATTTCGCGGTCTACCACTGCGCATTCAACTGTTAGTGAAAACGGTCATACGTGATACGCTGAGCTTTGTGCCAAACTCAAGGCTATAATTACCAAAACATACGTACAGAACATGATACCTAGTTACATTCCAGATATGAAACTCATTACAGATATGAGAAGGAGAATCTGGACTGTTTACTGAAGAAAGTGATCGCGAACCGTGATATGAAGGACGCTAAGCATTCGCAAGGATTGTGGGTGTCTGTGCGACTGGTTGAGGGTGATTTAAAGCAGGTAGGAAGATTTTAAACTAGCAATCTCGCTGACAAGATAACCTACTTAGATTAATCTAAGACATTAATGGTAAGGATTACGATATGGCTCGGTTTTTTTTTAATGGCATCTCGCTGTTGAACCTAGGGGATCTAGATCTTTATTCTAATATATAATTCTATCTGTAGATACGCGAAGAAAACCCTCACATCGTAGTCGGCAGTTATGCCGTAGCTCGAAAGATGGGCTTCCCAGAAGTGATCCTACCAGGCGACACGCGCAACGACTTGTATGTCACAGTGTGCGGGGGGGCCTTCTCTAAGGGAGGCGGGAAGTCCTCGGAGAGGAACATCGAACTCATCGCCAAGGTCGTCGATAAACATGGACAGACTTTTCCCGTGAGTTTGCTATTTTTTTTATTGCTGAATGACCTCGATTACGCCTGATGGTGCCCAGAAGATGCCTAAGGCACTGCAACTCCCACGTATCGACGAAACACAGCAGGGTACTTGACGCCGGACTCCGGTGGGAGGGGGGCGCTAACCAGGCGGACGTTAGACCTACCACCGCAAGGGAAGAATTGGCCAGTCAAATAAGGTGTTGGGTGTGACTGTCCAGGATGCGCCGAGCGCTTGGTTCCGTTGAGTAACTGGCGCAACAAACTGCCCTACACGAGGAGGCTTCTTCATGT
The DNA here is from genome assembly GCA_951800025.1 of Oligia strigilis. Lineage (NCBI taxonomy): Eukaryota > Metazoa > Arthropoda > Insecta > Lepidoptera > Noctuidae > Oligia > Oligia strigilis. The sequence goes on along the minus strand of OX637563.1, from coordinate 6,265,250 downwards.
ATCCCTAAAAATCTATTTACTTAGACCAGAATCCGAAACAATACATTGTTCTAATTTTTCTACTTTATTTCAGGGTGTAATATCTATAGGCGCGGGAGTCCCTTTAACCAGTGAGTACACATCTGTAGTGTATTACCACGACGATCGGCCGAGATGGCAAGAAGTTTTTAAGGTAAGAATACTGATTTTATTTCTACCAAGTAACACTAAATTATAGAAATATAAATAATGTTTCGTTCAGAAACAATTACATTGATCCTCCCAAAAAAAAAACACGCTTTTAGGTAAATTTCGCTGTTTAAAGAAGAAACATTTTAGTTTTAATACACCAATTCGCGTAAATACTTGTGTGATCTTTATTTTTTTTCGGATGGGGAAATCATCAAATGACCCCTCCCGCTCTGGGTGGAGCGTGAATGTCAGACTCTTACTGACTAAAACCCACCCGTGTTCCTTCCTTAGCCCTTTATGTTCCGGGCCAGCGGTAACCCTTTCGGACAATCCCCCTGCCCAAATATGCGTACCATGTAACGAATGACCAAATCAACACATCTTATCTATCATTGACGCCACTGCACACTGTCAGACTTCCCCATATACCCCTTTATTCATAAACGTTGCTTAAAGCTAAGTACTGATTAGCGACTGTTTAACCATACATTTTTGACGATTATAAGTCACTTAGCTTTAATCATCTATATAATATATAGATTAAATGAAGTTTGTTAGTCTCACTAAAACTTGAGAACGGCTGGACCGATTTGGCTAAATATGGTTTTGAAATATTTGTAAAGTCCAAAGAAGGTTTAAAAGGTGAGAAAATATGTCCCCTCCCTGTGTTTCCACGTCGTATATTGTTTTCTACAAACTCATATTATCACAGGTGTGTCTAAACATTGAAGAGTTCAAAGAAGCCCACCTAGTCTTCCTGTGTCGACATCGATCTTCAAACGAGGCTAAAGACAGGGCGGAGAGACACTTCGCTCTCTCTTACTTACGACTGATGCAACGTGAGGGAACCACCACACCGGATACACAGCACAACTTGTGTGTTTATAAGGTAAACATTTAATTATTAGCTTCTATTTACTTAATGAAAAGGGAGGATATTCCGAGCATTGGGCTGGACAATACAGGCTGAATTATCACACTAATATTATAAAGGCGACAGTTTGTGAGTGTGTGTGGGGGTGTGTGAGGGTGTGTTTATATGTTTGTTACTTCTTTACGCTCAAACGGCTGGACCAATTTTGATGAAATTTTGTATGGAGGTAACTGACACCCTGGATTGACATAGGCTACTTTTTCCCGATATTCCCATGAGGTCGAAATTTACGCGGGTAAAACCGCAGGGCGCAGCTAGTTATAATATAATAATAATTCTATTGGCATAATACAAAATCAAAGGGAAAATTAAACTGATATTTTTTAAGTGCACTGTATTTAATAATAGACAGTTTATAAATTGTTTGCTTCCTAAATAAATGTAGTTGTAGGTATTAAATAAAATAAATATAAACTATAATACGTTGCACAAACAACGGGCACATTGTTTTAATTGATTATATTTTTAAATTTGCACACATCCCAATAATGGACTGTATACGGATTAAACATACGACACATTTTAAAATGCGAGTGCACCGACAAGATAAAAAGGTATCGAAGGCTTTTTCCGCTTTGGTGACGCGTACGCATACCAGAACATTGTATATCACCGACAAACTGATTTACAAACTTGCCCCCAGATCGACAAGCGCGCCACCGCCGGCGAGGCCGAGGAGGCGTGCCTGTGCCTGCCGGCGCGGCGCGAGGAGCTGCCGGCGGGCGCGGAGCACGGGCTGGCGCGCGGCGTGCTGCAGCTCACGCACAAGGATGTGCTCACCGTGCACACCAAGCTGTGCTCCACCAAGCTCACACAGAGAGGTCTATTATTATCATCTACCACCTAGCCTTTATGCCTTGTGTTTGCTACAGAACAAAATGTCTCCGATAATTGCTCAACTGTGTTGGGGTCGGCTTCCAGTCTAAGGCCGCGTTTCCACTGCGCGGAGCGGAGCGGAGACGTGCAGGAATCGACCAATCACAATGGTTGAAATCCTCATCGCGTCACTCGTCTCGTCTGTTCTCGTCTGTGATTGGACGATTCCTGCACGTCTCCGTTCCGCTCCGCCCAGCTCCGCGTCAGTGGAAACGCGGCCTAAGGGTTCGTTTCCACTGAAGTGGAGCTGGATGGAGCGGAGCGAAGCCGTGCGGGAATCGACCAATCAGAATGGTTGAAATCCTCATTGCGTCACTCGTCATGTCTGTGATTGGACGATTCCTGCACGTCTCCGCCCCGCTACGCCCAACTACGCTTCATTGGAAACACACCCTAACGGAATGGAGCTCAGTACATACCAGCACTTTGCATGGAGCGACTTCGTACCTGACCTCCACAACCAAGTTAGTGCTTAACACTATACCCCTTGGTAAGACTGGTAGTTACATGTTAGGGCTTCTGAATACTGACTGACAAAGATTATATGCCGGGACCAACGGATTAACATTCTTTCCAAGACACGAAGGGGTCTTGGTACTGTGTTCCGTTTTAAACCTAACGTGGTATAACACACGATAATCTTTAATTAATATTTTATTGTAAATTTCAGAGGAGATCTTGGGCGTATTGAAATGGAACACTCATTACGCGGAGGGTACGCTTCGGAATGCACTGATGCAACTGCTAGTCGTGCCTAGTGAAGAACTAGTCAAGTTTCTACAAGATATACTGGACGCTCTGTTCAGTATACTCACACAGGTAATATTGCTATAAATCTCATATTTTTGTGTAGATTCTTCATTCATTATAAATGCATGCTTTAATATTGAACAAAAAAAAACAATTTTTTTGAAGCTTAAAAATTGTTTTTTTTTGTTACCCTATATTTTGCCCCACTGCTGAGCAAAGGCAGTGTTTACTGTTATTTTGGTAATGATTACTAAAAACAAAAGATGGCCACCATATGGTGCTGTATTTTGTGCTAAGGAAAATTTAAACTACATGAATTTATCGTTTGTTTATTTAATACTTCAGGCACACAAAGGCAGACCTCGAATGTTTCTTTTAAGGAAAACGCGGTTTCCGTTCCAACCTCCATAGATACTATTTCATACATCTGATACTATTTTTCCTTCATTCTTAGGTCCAAGAAGATCACAAAGAGAACGAATACTCTGACAACAGTTATGGTGTCCTAGTACTCGAATGCTTACTTCGGGTTATATCCTTAGTAGCAGACCACAAGTACCAACACTTCCAACCGGTGTTACACGTTTATATTGATGACAGCTTCTGCGACGCGTTGGCTTATGAGTAAGTACATTTTTCTAATAAGCTATGGTGTTCTGGTACATTGTGTTCCTGCTTGAAAATATCAGAGAATTTCATTTTTAAAGCAAAATTTTCATTCAGGAAACTATGGTGATCTTTCTAAGCCATTCGATTGCATTCAGCACAAAACTTTCATTTGTAAGCTAAGCCTTTACCGTATATTAAGCTAAGCGAATCCGCGGTTATGATTTCAAGCTTTGTGTTCTAAAACGAAGCAGATTTTTTTTGTTATTTCATTGTGTTATGTCTTTTAATAAATAGGTGTGCCTCAAGGCTTAATCTTAGGCCACTTTCTGATCGTATTATTTAGATGGCTACTTTTTGAAATATATGTACCATGCAAAGAATAGAATAGAATGTACTTTATTATGTACACCATAAATATTACAGAGTAGGCATTTTACAAGGGGTGACACAATGGGCGGTTTTATTGCTAAAAGCGATCTTTTTCATTGCTGCTACAAGACAGCAAAAACCTAGAAAGTACCAAAAACCTAGAAAGTATGTCAAGTAGCCAAACCTACTTTTAATACATACATAAACTCACGCCTTCTTCCCATTGGGGTAGGCAGAAACTACAGAACGCCACCTGGTACGATCCTTACATACTCTTTTTGTTTCATTTACTTATAGCAGTCTTATTCTAATAGGTAATTCTCTTTTATCTTTCCATAGGAAACTAATCTCAGTGATGGTATGGGTGATATCAGCCGCGAACGCAGGTGACGCCGCGCTAAAGCGACTACTCATGTGTATGAAGTGTATAGAGAGCCTTATTCGACTGATTGTGAGGAGTCGGCAGTTGAGAAGTGCGCTCGGTGGAGCCTCCGATCATGATTTCTGCGTTCTTTTTGAGGTATGTGACGATTTCTGCAAACCGACTAGTAAATCTGCTGTCAAATTTTATGTGCAGGTAAACCAGAAACAGTTTGCTCTTCAGTAATCTTCGTGTTTTTGAATTAAGACGAACGGCGCGCCTCAGTGTAACCACAGAGGCAATGCTTTTTAGTAGTTTTGTACTGCCGCGTTGTATAGTAGTGCACCTATCAAATTGTATAGAGTTGTTAAGTACTTCCATGGTTGCAACAGCTCTTTATTAGATTTCATCATCGCGTGTCCATATTTCCGAAAATAGACGACAATTCCCGAACCACATACTTTTCCTTGAAGATCTGTGAGTGAGCTGATCTTATTGATAAAGATAAATTTAAAAACAATTATTTAAGAATTGACAACAGATGAAAGTAAAGCTTTTGAGTTATAAATTTATGTGTTGATGAAGTAAAAATTATTCAAAATAGTAATTGTTTTGTAAATGTGAATAAACAGAATTTTTGATTGATTTGCCATGCCGTAGAATCAAAATATGTTAAATAAAAGCAGCCATAATTTTTTTCTTACAGGATCTATTAGAAAAGCTAGTATGGTTGATGCGTTGCGGCGACCACGCTCTAACATGTCAGGGATCTGCGCTCAAGTACCTCCCGCATGCGGTACCGCACATCATCAAAGTTTATCCCGATATAGAGCTCAGGTTTGTTGTTCTTTCGTATAATTTTAATAAATAAATAAATAATTTATAATTTATTTTATTTCATAAAAGTGACAACATGGTTACAGATATTTAGAACATTTATAGAAGAATCTCAAACAAAGGTCCCCTGGCTCCCAAACTAGGTATAAACCTGTGACTTGGGAGTCAGTGTTCCTCCATTATAAAAGTCATTCGCATGTCGTTTATTATGAAAAGAAAAACAAAAATACAAAATTAAACAATCATGAATCGTGTGTGATGGTGTATTGTAAAAGAGTGTGAGTGTTTGAGGGTGTGTATGTGTATGTGTTAGTGGAATGTTAAGTGTATGTATGAAGAGATGTTTGTGTTGGACTATTGAGTAGGAGAGAAAAGGAGATTTTCAATGTCATCGTAATTTTTATCCATCAACCACCCTTTCACTGCGATTTTACATTTGTGCAAATTAAGTTTGTGTATCGCGAGCAGTTTATTAATCCTGTTATATAGTTTTTGACTGAGATAAGAAAACTGGTGTTCAGCGAAGGTGGTATTATGTCTTACAGGAGGAAAAACAATATCAGCGCGACGTTTTTTCGTTACATTTATTGGCACGCGATGTTTCCTCAGTACACACTGAAGCACAAACAGTTTTCTTACTGAAAGCACTTCGCAGTCCTTGTAAAGCTCTTCAGTAGGATATCTGTAGGGCCTGCAATAAATTACTTTGAGAACTGCCCTTTGTGCTCTCTCTAATTTAAGGAAGTAGGTCTTACAGGCTCCACCCCATGCTGGTAGGCAGTATGTAAGAAGTGACTGACACAGTGACATGTAGACCAACCTGAGAGTATCTGAGTCAGCTGAATAGCGAAGTTTCTTAAAAATGTAAATAAGTTTTCGTGTTCTTGCTACCAAGTTGTCTACGTGAGCATACCAGTTTAAATGTCTGTCTATCAGCACACCCAAGTACTTTATATTTGAAGTTATTGCCAGATCAGGACACGTACATGAGATAATTCTTGAGTGCTCTGGGCAGGTATGACCTTTAATCACAAGAGGTATGTTGGGCTGAGATTTTTTGCTTATAGAAAAGGTTACTATTTTAGTTTTTTCTGTATTTAATGTTAGAAGATTTTTCGCGAGCCAATTCATTACTGTGTCCAATGCCACCTGAGCACACTGTTCAGTTTCTTTCCAGTCTGCACCATGTATAAGAAGTGCTGTATCATCAGCATAGGTAAACACAGAGCAATTAGCGAGGGCTAGAGAACATAGGTCATTTATATAAATGAGGAAGAGCGTTGGACCCAGAATGCTTCCTTGTGGAACGCCGTAATCAATCCTTGCCTTATCACTCACTACTTCGCCAATCTTTACATGTTGGTATCTGTTTTTGAGGTAACTCGTAAAAATTTCCAGTGCAACACCGCGTACACCTATGCATTCCAATTTCGACAAGAGTATTGGGACAGGGACAGTGTCAAACGCTTTAGATATATCGAGAAACATTCCCAGACACTTCCGACCACTATCCATATGTCTAGTTGCTTTTTCAGAGAAGGCCACAACCGCATCTTCAGTAGAAATACCGGTTCTAAAACCATATTGACTGTCTGAAAGAATATTATTTGCACGCAGATAGCCGAGCAAACGATTGTTTAGAATCTTCTCCAAAATCTTAGACATAGTTGGTAAAACGGATATTGGTCTGTAATTGTTAACACTATCCCTGTTCCCCCCCTTATGGATTGGATGAACGAGTGCTATTTTAAAGATGTCGGGGAAAATTCCACTAGAAATTGCTAGATTGCAAATGTGAGTGATGCAAGGGACTAGGGTATTCTGCGTCAATTTCAGAATTTTGGTGGAGATACCATCAATTCCTACTGCTGAATCTGTTTTTAGGTTATTCAGAATCATTTTTACTTCTTCATTGTCAGTTTCTAGAATGCAAATAGAATTAGAGGCTGGCGCTGGACCGGGAGAGACGGGCGATTTAGAGCTACCGTGTTGTATTTTAGCGGCTAAATTATTTCCTATGCTCACAAAATACTTGTTGACTGCGTTAGCTGCTCTTCTTTCGTCTGTTTCGGTTCTCAGGAGTTCACTAGGTGGAGATGGAGTGGATTTGGTATGAGTTATTGTTTTAATAAGGTCCCATGTAGCCTTAAGGTCATTTTTCCTTTTCGTAAATTCAGATTTCTCATAATTTATTTTTAATTTGCGTAGCAAAGAGTTGCAAAAATTACGATATCGGGAGTACGTTATTTTCAAAAAAGAATTTTCTGGATCTGATTTTTGTTTTTTATGCATTTTGTCTCTGTTACGAATACAGCGTAGTAAACCGGGAGTGATCCACGGTTTAATATTTCGTTTTTTCTTTGAGACCTTATTATATCGAGTATGGCTGTTGATTATTGAGCTTAAAATGGACACCAAAATGTTTGATGCTTCGTTTGCGTCTTTTGCCAATAGGACTGGGGAAAAGTCAGTTTTATCGATGTCATTTTGGATGCTTGTCATGTCAACAGTTTTGGTAAATTGATGCTCAATAGTACAGGTAAGTGGTCGGTTATTTGGGTCTCTATTACAATAGTGGTCCCTGGTTGTTTTGTTCGTAATAGGACATGGTCGAGGCAGTTATTTAGTCTGGTAGGGAACATGTGAGCAGGAAGTAACCCGTGAGAGGCAGCGAAGGTGAGGTATGTGTTAGAGTGTCTATCTTTATTGTCGGGTTTTATGTCGATATTGATGTCACCTACTAGGGCAATATAGTGCATTTTGGAAAGAGGCGTTAATGTAGTGTCCAAGCTGTTTATAAAGTTATCAATGTGTGTGTATGAGGGGGGTCTATATAAAGCTACTATAGCAGCATTGTTCTCGACATTGCAGAGCAGACAGTTTGCATCAATAATTTCAGGTTCTGTAACTGAACACTGAAGTGAAGTTTTTGTGTACATAACAACACCATCATTTTGATTATTATTGTTTTTTGTGGAGTGTACATTGTAGCCATTTAATTTAGGTATAATGGTAGTTTTCCTTAGCCAGCATTCAGTCAAAACTACGATATCACAGTCTGATTTTAATTGCTGCAAGAAAGCTACCAGGCTGTCGAAGTTTTTGTTTATGCTGCGGATATTAAGGTGCAGTACTGTTATTTGTCTAGTTGTGTTGTTTAGAAATCTTGAGCAATCATCTACCGCAAGCTTATATGATTTACATACTTGATAAGCATCCAATTCTGTCACAAGTTTATCTATATGATTAGCCATTGATTATATAAATAATTTTACCATAATGTGATTGGCCTCTGCGAATAAACCTGGTTTGTTGAGGCAGCAGCATTAGACTATCTCCCCGTGCTGAAATGTGTAGTATGGATATTCTTGATGTATGTTTAGTATGTTTTGTGGGTGTGTCGAGTGTGTGTATGGTAAGTAAAAAATATGACAGTGTATTAGATATGGTACGAGTATACGTGCGATTTGATTTATGATTGAAAATACAGAAACAGAAAATACGTTCTTTCCTATGGTACGTGTAAACAATTAGCTGATTAAAAAGTAAACAAAAGATTTGTTGATATAAAACAAAAGAAAATAGAAAAAAATACAGTCATTGCGGATTTTTGAGGTCTTCAAAACATTTTTCGGACTTTATAACAATATGCTTATCTCCTTCAAGCTTACGTATAAATATCTTATTATTATTACACCAGCAGAACTTGTAATTATTTTGACTGGCGAATTCTCTTGCGAGATAGTACAATTTTTTGACGGATGGAGACAAGTATTCGCTCACGTATATCGGACGATTTTCACAGTTCAGACCAAGTTGTGCAGAGTTAAGCTTTTCACTTTTCTCTCGGTTCTTATTGTAGGACCGTACTAAGGAGGTGAGCTCCGTTTTTATCGGGACTGTTGAAAATTCAGCAATTATTGGTCTAACTGAACCCGGTTTACCAGGAAGCCTGTAAATGTCTCTTATTCCATTTGGCTGTATATCCATTTGCATTTTAGAGGCAATCTGCATCACAATCTTTGTAAGTGACTCGGTAGTTTCCTTTTCCTTTAAGGGTACGTTTCGGATCTCGATACATGCAGAGCGGGACCTGAGTTCTATATCTTGCAATTTGGTTTCTAAATTTTCGAAAGCTTGTTTGTAGTAAGTTCGCTCTTTCTCTAGAGAATCAATACGCTTCTGCACTTCTTCAAAGCTTTTATTGAACGATTCAACAGCCTTCTCAATTTCTGAGTTGGTTTTTTAAATTTGGTGTGATTGTGTTTTCAATACAGCTATTTCAGAAACTATTGTTTTTAAGGTTTTGGAGTGTTCATTTAAAACCGCGGCCTGCTCAGTTTTCCACAATAAAAGCATTTCCTTCAGTTCTTCAATTTCAGTTGAGTTTAAAAAAGAGTCGTCGCAACGTAGGCGTTTATTTGCTCTAGAGGTTATGTTGACGCATTCTAAGTTCTCTCTTGCAGCGATAGACGCCACATCCGGTTCCGAATGAGCCTCGTATATGCCTACAGACTGTGGGGGAGAGCGTTCAGTTCGCGGCATTTTGTCGATATACTGATGATCAACAATCTACGAACCGGTCTTGAATATTTGAAACTGCTAGTGTCATCTATTGGTACGTACACAAATAATAAAATGTGACAACTAGCGCCACCTTTTAGCCGGAGAGCCAAACCAATTGAAGATGTTATCGATCGCTAATTTGACACACGGCCTGCACACGTAGTTGGTTCGCTCAGCAGGCGCCCCGACTGCGACGCACAATGGTGACGGTTCGAATCCGAGGTCCGACACTTTCGACTTTTTAATTATCTTGAGTTCTCGTCCAGAGAAAAGGTACAAAAATGTTGCAACTCACAGAAAGCCGCTGTCCCGCTCTAGATCCTCCCAGTGGGCGGAGTCCACAGGTAAAAACACCGCTTGAGAGACAAGGAATTGAAACTTCGAAAATCCACCAATCAAAGCAAAGCAATGTATAATTTAAATTAAAATGTGGCACGGAGGCAAAACGACAGACGTCCGTCACCGACAAGGGGCACCGGAGGAATCCAAGTCCAAGTCCAAGTCAGCTATAACTGCTATAGAATCATGGTGAATGATTCGATTGTTCGTTTGTTCAAACTTCGCGAACGAAAGATAGCGTGCTTGGTTAGGTATACTTGCCGAACGAAATGGTGTTACTTTTTCAATTTCCCTATATTTACAATACCCAGGACTTTTGTCACACGTCCACACACACAACCTTTTCGATCTTCGAGTGTACAGTCAACAAAGGAGTTAAGTATACAGGAGCGTCGAATATAGTTGAAGTTTACTAAGAAACCGATGGATGTTCTGGACTGAAATTTAATTTAATAAATGAGCTGTTTGTTTTCTATTAATAAACTAAAATTTTATTCGAGAATATCCATCGGTTTCTTAGTAAACTTCAACAATATCCGACGCTCCTGTATACTTAACTCCTTTGTTGACTGTACATCAAAATAATTATTTCCAGTGCCTACGTAGTACGCGCATTAGAAGCACTACCGCTCGGCCGCCTCAGCAAACAACGGATGCTAGCGCTACTGGAACTGATCCGCGGTCCGCTCTGCTCTCAGGCCTCGGCACGAGCTTTGTTACTGCCACATCTAGCGGCAACTACGCGCGCCTTACTAAGGGATAAGGCTGAGGTGATTGTTTGAAGTATTTGAAATACACTGATTTCTATGTGGTGCGTACTAGACTGGACATAAATTATCCTGTTTTTTACCCGAACCTAATGATTTTAATGTTACTGTTCCAACTAAGCTAAAGATTTGTGAAAGAAGTTGGGCGGAATTTAAACAAACGGCCATTTTTTTTTTGTAGTGTTGCCACACGGTGGTTGAATGTTGCCCGGATTTTGTAATTCTAGTCATATAGATTATGATTATAGTCTAGTACTCATTACATAGATATCGTTAACACACACTACACACACATTTAAAACAAAAATAAATAAAGTCACTGTAATGCGACTTTTACATGAGAATATACATAATTACATACTTACCTTGACATATGACATTGTTCCATCCCAAATACTACTCAAAAACTATTTCAAAGAAAAAAGAAACATACTTTTCGATAGTATGAATTCGCAAAAACATAAAATTTATCTTCTAATCGATTGTTTTAATGAAGTGTTTAAAAGATAAATGCAATAGTATCAAGATGTCTTTGTACACAATTTAATGGGATTCATCACACTCCATACATTCCATGCAAATGGTTACAATATTATTCGAAAGACGACGTTCGTTTTTATGTAAAAAAATATAAATAAATACTATGACTACTAACTGATTTTCCGTAATCATATCATATACTTTTTATATGATTTATACAAAGTCAAAAGTAACGTCGCTTCTCGAAATTACATATAGGTAATAATAATTAGGTAAGTATTTTTGTTTTTTGCACTGGCAGTACTTTTGAGTGTGGAAGTGACCAGGAATGAATGAAAAATATTTGTAAAAAAAGAAATGTGTCAAATATTATACTCCCTCGATTTCCATTTACTTAAAAGTTATTTATAGCGAGGTCGAACCAAGTAAATTTAAATTTAATGTACAGACGACAGCAGGTCAACCTACCCGAAACTGTCAGATTTTCCCAATCAACCTTGAACCTTATGCTTTAGCAATAAAGTCGAAAATCTATTAAAGAAATCTGGCAGATTGTAGTAACTTGATGTGCTGGCGTCTGTACTTAGGTATTTCAATTACCTTTTTGTTTCCTGGCAACACTCAAAAGTCCTAACTTGAGATATTTACTTCGTCAATAACAATGTGTACGTCTAGTGAATAAAACCCACCGGTACGTGTGAATGTGAGCACCGCACTGTAATAGGTAATGTAATCGTTTTGTGATCGTGTATTGTGGAATATTATCTGTAACGTGTTCTACGCAATGAAGGAAGGGTGAACGTGGGAGACGAAAGATGCTATCACTTTTCTGGTCCATTCTGATTTTTTTTATTTGATTAAATCTGTATTCTTTTCCCATTTTTGTCTCATTGACACTTAATTTTATTGTTTATGTTTAGGACTCTCCTTTATAGCAGTGATTTCGATAACGTTTCATCTGAAAAGAAACTTTGTTTATTTTGTTGTATGTTTTCTCTTTTGAAGTTTTTAGCTACTTACTTTTTTATTTAATTATTAAAATATCTAGAAAAACGAACGCACCTTAACTTATTTCTAATCCAACGCTGTGCGTAGGTACTAATACTACTCTATATTGACCCACTCAATTTTCTAATTCATTGGACTTATTTCGAAAATGCTCAACTTTCATCTGACTAAAACCAGATTACATTAAAATCTATTTCAAAACCTTCTATCATTCGTCTCCCACAAAATCTATTGGAGCCAGTCAGGTATGTGTGTCCGTATGGCGCGTCGCGGAATCACGAGGTAAGCACGCACGCTGATGCATGTAGCCCGTTTTGCACCCTGTGTCGTATGCGGTAGAGGTTATTATTGTGTGGGTTTTCATTGCGATTGGAAGATGTTTTAAAGAACTAGTATTTGGAATCTGAACAAGTGATGTTAATCATGAAATGTATGTTACTTTAAATTATTATACGAAATCGTAAAATTGATGTAAGGAAGTTAAAAGAAATTTTCATATTGGGTTAAATTGTACATCAAAACGGAAGTTTAATTTTAAAGAAAAATATATTGAACATAAATCTTTGATAGCTTTTTGCAGTGAAAACTCTTCTAACACATCTGTATAATGGATTCGTATGAAAGAATTAGAATGACTTTAACTCCTTTTACTCCTCCCACCTAACTCAGAAATCTTTATATTACACCACTAACAGGTATTTAGATAGAGAGCCTTGATATAAACAGAACCTTTTTAAAATACACTATTAAATCATAGTTTTACTACATCAGTTGAACCAGAAATTTAACAAATTAATAGCTAACTTGGAAACATAATTTATACAGAATTCATTGTGATCTTTTACCCAAACGTCTTTTATATTATGTTATTTTCAAGATACCTTTTTTTGATAATATTAATTAATTACTTGTGACTAACTTTTCAAGTCATGTATACTCATATTACTAGCATGAATCTAACAATTATGTATCGCACTAACACAGCATAGTAAAACTGCAAACGTATCTATAATGTAAGCCTCAACTACTTAGAGTGTCGTTAATTTACATTTTCTTATAAACGGGCCAAAAAGTCACTGCTACGTTTTCGATATATGACCATATAGTAACATATCACTTATTCATACATTTTATCGATAAGGGTACTGCACTTCACTACAAATAATATGTTATAAAAGACCGCACAGTAAATGCTGCCTGGATTCTACATTTTATAACATTGTTTTTAGCGAGTTTTGGTCACATTAATAGACAAATTATGTTTAAGCGCACTAATTAGCCACCTGGTGGCAGTCCAGGTGTTTTAATGACCTTTGTTGCCGGGTTTTCAATCTGTTCACTGTTTTTGAATAAACCTAAGTAGTTGAGGCTAAGAACACACTACATTTATTTTCAAAGTATATTTCCGCAGTGCAGTACAGACTTGCATGTGAATGCGTCTTTACTGCAGTCGCATAACAAACGAACATGCATCTCAGTTCACCAATATTGACGCGCAAGTCAGACAAAAGACGACTTTAATGTTCTATTTTTTATACCGATTTTTGATCAGCACACCAACTTCAGTGTGGCATGGCGGGATCGTTGTGCTTTTGTTTTGGTTTTAAATAAAGAACCCAAAGATATGGTAAGGCCTGGGGCCGTATTAGGAATTTACGAAGTATTAATGCTGTCATGGTCCCAGTGCGAAAAAAGGATGGTGCTCTTGGTTATGTATAGCTCCAATCAAATTATGATAGCATTAAACCGTCATACGGTATACGGCACCTGTTCCACATTCGTATTATTTTTTCACGGACTTAATCACGCTAGTTTTAACATGAAGTGATTCGATCATACGAAACGCCGACTCGGAAACAAATACACATCAACCGCGCCGCCTAGTACTAATTTGGGGAGTTTCACAGCCCAACTGTTCACCTTTTGTCTGACTTACTTATCACTCTACGCAAACCTAAACCATAACAAATACCGTGCCATCGTCGCACCCGCATCGTGAGATATGCACACAAATCGTGATTCAGTAACATCACTCAATAAAATAATACATTAATTAATAATTATTTCAATCAAAACATAAGAATATTATACAGTAAGTACCACTACTTACCCTTCTAAAGATATTAGCATTATTAATATGTATTTACTAACATCACTTTTATGTTTGTGTGTGTGCATGTAGTGTTATACACTGTGTGTGTAGTGTGCCGCACAATTTGTCGGTTAAATAGGCAAAAGATGGTTCATTTTTTAACGGGTATCATTTACCATAGTTTGGGGGACTAAGCGCCAATTTCGCCAATGAAACTGAACGCCATCAGCACATCTAAACCGCGTTCAAGACCTGTCACTGTCAATATTCCATAACAATCATGATTATAACAGTGACAGCACATGGACACGGTATAGATATATGCTGATCACGTTCAATTTCATTGTTAAGATTCGCCCTTACATGAGGGTTAATCGTTTCATGGGTTTTAGATCAGAATTAAAACTATGTGGAGTTTATTATTATTTAAATAAAATGGCCAGACTTACTATTGCTAGCATACCTGAAGATCGGGTATGTTTTTGCATAAAAGACTATGGAGTATAACATTATTTCTACGTCCGATATAAACACGGTTCATATAAAAATAACAAGGTATTGTGGAATTTATTCAGTCATAGTCTATAGCCTTTGGGTTGGTATATCTAATAAATAGACAGAGAAACTGACACCTGATCAAATATTGTCTCAGCCACTCACTGTCTTTGAACCAAGCTTATGCCATTTAGATCTGTGTCTGTCCGTGTGAACACCTTTACTAATATTCTGTAACTTCTCTCACTATATGTATGGAAAATATTTCTGCACTATTTATAAATCTATTTAATTTTTACCTATAATCTATTATTTTGTTCGTATCTATTATAAGTATCCATACATATACAACTTCATTTACACTTGACAAATTTTCAAAATAATATTGCAACATTTTTTTGATGTTGGTGTTTAAAAATAAATTTGCAAAATAATAATAATAACAAGCGCCTTCGATGTCGCTTGAAGACTAAATTGTGTGCAAACTCTTGATGTGTTGCATGTTTTGCGCTTGCGAGTTGTCAAATGACAGCTGTCAATGTGACAGATGACAGATTTCGTCTGCCAGTGTCAGATTTCATCTGATAACTCGCTAGTGTAGCGATTGATCAATATAAATGCTAAATTAGCGCCCTTTTTATTACATACAGTATTAATGCAATATGAAACAGATGGTAATGATCCGAGAATTGAAGTAAAATATTGGTTTATAATGATCAGTCAATTGGTGTACGCTTAAGACGAATTCCCGATCCAACCTATTTATTGGCCTTAGACTAGAATTGCCATATTACGATGTAATTTAACTAAACAAGTAATTTTTAGGGCTTGATTGCGTTTAAGAAGCCTTAAAATGTTTGGTGCCTTAACTTTTATAGTAAGATCCTAATTCGTATGTCAAAACTATATTTAACGATAACAAACGTATAGTATAGTATTCTTAGAAATTACATCGTAATGTGACACAAAAACCCTAGCCTTCGCAAAGTCTGCCTTAAGTTGAGTAATTCGGGAATAAGTCAGCGTACGCTAGCAATGTGGGTGTGGCAGTGGGATCGCGAGGCCGCCCACAAGTCGCGCTCGGTGGGCAAGGCAGCGAGACTACTCGGCGCAGACACGGCCAGGCTGCACGACCACACGCATCACCAGCAGATCGTATGTATACGCCTTTAGAGTTACGTTGGCAATCTGTGCCTCGGTTTGAGCAACTTTTGAAGTTTAAAAGCGTTATTTGTGCCTTGTTCTTCTGTTATCATTAATATTCACAAACAAATTGTGGTATTTTTACTGCCTCGCAATGAGTTATTTTTAATGAGGTTTGAAATTGTAACTCAAAACGAGGCACAGTCAACTCGTTACACCTAATATGTCGAAGATCGTGGAAACCTCATTAAAAACTGACAATCGAATTTGTGAATCATAACAATTATCGTTTACAACAAATTAATAATTGCTTTTTATTTCAGCTTCTCGTAATAAAGTAATTCGACTGAAATTATCATTAATTTTGTGCAACTTCCATATCGTGTTCTATAAATAAATCATGCATTTAACATGTACATAATATATATAAACAAGAATGCCACAACATTTCAGTATTGTCATGTCGTGGCCATCTGCTTTGACTTATTTAACATATTATATGTATTAAATACAACTTGTACAGTGCGTTTATATCCAGTGCATATTAATAGGATTAGTGTATTATAAAATACATAAAATAGTTTAATCATATTCTGATTTCATGCAGCCGTGTTCACGTTCACGAGGATAGTGTAAGTATGAAGTTAGGGAATGAAAAAAAAACTACTTACAACCCGCAAGAGTTAACTTAAGCACGATATGCACGGTTTAAAACCAGTCTACAAACCAAGGTGACCTTGAAGTTGTTGTTGTTGCGAGGTGCCTGCTACACGGTTTAAAACCAACATCTTCTTCTGCCACTGGTTTGCAACGCAGGCCTTTCTACCAAGGACGTTTAAAGGTCATACAAATATGGTTTCAAACAACTTAGGTTTGAAACCACCGTTTTAAACCGTGTATTTCGTGCTTTACTTGAGACCCGAGCGGCCCCTCCCGACCCCCGTGCTACCGTTCTCGCCATCGACGCCTCAATATCGGGCGCTTACGTCATCCGAGCGGAGTCTCAAGTTAACTCTGGCTGGTTGTATCGTATTATCGAAATAGGAATCTAAAGAGTTTTTCTTCGTCAAAAAAATATATTATACTACTTGTTCTTGGACACAAAATGATCTATAAGCTTAATAAAACTATTGATGCTTGTACTATTTGATATAATACTTATGTATTGTGCATATTATTTTATTATATTTAGAATTGATAACATAGGTACTGCTTGATTCGGCTTATAACAATATTTGTATGTACTTAATGTCATTTGATGCGTAAAAATCCAGTAAGATCCATGCTTATGACGTCTCATTAATTCCATTAAACTTTAGGAGACTTTTGTTAAAAATGTTTTGGACTCTATTTCTAGAATATTAAGTCATTGTCTGTGAATAACAACTCTTTCGCCTGGACTATATGTCAAAATTTATCGCAATGTATGTCCACGTGTAATGCTCTATGGGCCTAGGTACAGTCAACAAAAGAGATAAGTATACAGGATCGTCGGATATAGTTGAAGTTTAGTAAGAAACCTATGGATTTTCTTGAATAAAATTCAATTTTATTAATAGAAAACAAACAGTTCATTTATCACATTAAATTTCAGTCAACAACATCCATCGGTTTTTTACTAAACTTCAACTATATCCGACGAACCTGCATACTTATCTCTTTTGTTGACTGTACATGTGAAATCTTAGTGTTCAAGTGTCGAATGTAGAGGAGACTGTCCTATTGGTTTGCATATAGAAGTGCAATTGTTAATTGGAACACGTGCCAGTAAAGTTACTTACCCTGGTTTTTGAAAGCCTATTTCTGAACTGCTTCGTTGGTGGTCAACGAATCACAACACCAGCCGACCTATACTGCTAAAATCCCACCGTGAAAACTTAGGTGAAGTGAGTTTGAAGTGAGCTGTCAATAGTGTCCTTAGCACCAGGTGGAATGACAGCTCACTTCACCTAAGTGTATCTGAGATATTTATAAAATAGACCGACTGACATGAATATTTGACAGCAGATTTACAAATGTTTTCAGAAACTGGAGGTCATCTGTTTACTTCAATTAATAAAAGAAGGCGCTAATAAATCTCCCATAATAGGTGGAGCTTTGCGTGGAGACTCTGGGAGAGGTGATGTCTCTCCTTGCTCGAGATGACGTGGGACCAGTTGAAGCCGACCGAGGGGAACTGGCCCGAAGATTACTGCCTACTGTTCTGAAGACTGCCGCAACTATGTTGAGGGATCGCAAGAGTGTGGGGCAGAGTAATAGTGCTGATGATGCGTTGTTGGTGAGTGGATCATCGTCTGTTTATTAGTTGGCTAACAGATGTCCCAGTGTATGGACAAATCCTAAATTACAAGAAATAACGCCGAATTTGTTTTTCAAAAAAATAATGAGGCAGTTTTAGTTTTTAGCAAAATCTGCCCCGAAACTGCTTTGACAATTTTTCACTACTCCATAAACAGTTCATTCACAGTTATTTTACCTATGACATTAGCAACCTTATTGTAACGAGGATAAAGTTCACTGTGATTTTGACAAACTTGTCAATGGCAGCAACCGAACAACATTCTTATTACAACGGCAATAAAGATCACTTTAATTTTGAAAAAGATCTGTGGACGGACTAGTTTTGAATTTGGCCATCCACGCACACTCGAAAATTCACCCTGTATAGTAACTGTTGTGGTTTCGCCACTGTCCGGGATAGTCCCGTCCCGATACTACAATATTGAGATGCGTCATGATTTGAAATGTTGTTCTACATATAACAGATTGATAACGCTGCTTCCGTTATGAGTAATTTGTGTGACTAGTGCAAACAATAAATATAATATTGGTACCGCAAGGGTTGGATCGAGGTGGCGCTAGAAAAGGATGCATGGAAGGATGCCTTTGCTAAGAAGTGGGACGGTTTAGGCTAAATAAAAAAAAAATGCTAATAGATACTTACCTATTTTACTTTGACCAACATAGTAAATTATCAACTAGTTATTTGTGAGGTCAGAAAGCCATAGACAATTATAGTCGCTGTTCTAAACAGTAGTTTAAACAAATATTAGAAAGGAGTATGATTGTTTGTTTATTATGTTTGTAAAAAAATCTGGAAGTACGGATCCAATTACAAAAAATCCAATAGAGGATTTATTTTATGTTCAGAACCATGTATAATCGTTCTAATTATTTCTGATTATTCTCCCTCTTAGTGTACAATGAAGAGTATTAATTCATCCTTTCAGAGACGAATCATATCAGTGCTCCTCGATATGGTCCGCCAAATGTCTGAACATCAATACTCAATGGTGGTCCGCGCGTTAGAAGCGGAGAACGCCGGTGGTTCAGGCACGTTAGTAGTGGATGCTCTCTCGTTGTTCCTTGCCCTACTGCAGAGGCCTGTGTTTAGACCGCACTGGGCTGATATGCTGCATCTACAGCATTATGTTATGCTGCATGCGTTGAGGTAAGGGTGATAAAATAATTATGTACAGCTTTCCTACTGCTTTACTTGGATTTTTATTTTACTGTGTTTAGTTTACTTTGTGATCTTCCTGTACGAGTCGCAATAAATACTTTTTCTTTCTTTCTTTTTCCTAAGAAAAATACGTTTTTCGGCAATCATCGTCCATTTACGGGAATATGAGATCTAATATAAGAGCTGTCACGACCATGGAAGTACTTGCCTATTTTGTATTACCCTGTTTATAAAATTATAGATTATCAACTCTATACAATTCCAAAAAACTTTTCGAAACTTTTGAGTGACAAATGACGATCTGAGACCGGAGTAGGTATCCCGATAGAAAGAAAAACTTGAAACAAACGCGCAAAGATGGTGCACTACTTCAAAGCGCGCTCTCATAAACTTACAATGGGCACTTGAATAAAGAACATCGTTATTTATCTCAATTGCAAGAACAATATTTGGGGTAGATCTCTGTTTAAAAGGCATAAGTCACTACGGTACTTACTAATTTCCTCATCACAAAAAAACAAAAAAAAACGAATATCCGTGACATTTCCAGGTTACTAGCCACAACGCTTCGTGACCGCCTCAATTTAACAGACGAAGCCGACACAGAAACACTAACAGCTCTCCACTCACTCTGCCGAACTTGGTTCGAAGCAGGCGCAACGCTAGCTACGTCATCACCTTTACAACTAGAAACATTACCCGCGGCGAGGAAACAAAGGCTCAGCGCATTGTACGGCGATGTTAGGAGAGGCGTCGCCGAGTGTCCTCAGCGAGAGTCGTGGTACAGTTTGGGTAAGAGATAATATAAGATTTCCTCTCAACCCCTTTTTATTCGCCTAAAAATGAGGTTTAACTAATATTCTACTACTCAACATACTATAATTCCCAACGGCAATCCTCGGGACAGTCAGTGTATGTTTACGGGAAGTCTCTCACCTTTTATGACTGCGACTGTCAAACGTTTTCGTGAACATTAAAGTCAGGTCTTCCCACGCAGTTGAAGATTCAGGGCAATCATGCTGCCAATCTATACTTACTAATATTATAAATGCAAAACCAAATCTGTCCTGGGACC